>JAKTVH010000061.1:11197-53454 GCA_030557105.1 Candida frijolesensis | reverse complement strand
CTCAGTTAACTCTTTTTCGATAGCAACGAGCAATCTCTTCCAACTCTCAGTAACTCTTGCAACATTTTCCGGCTTGATTAAACGTTGTTTGACTTCGACAAAACGGTGCTCCAAGTCAGGTGGAGTAGCAATCTTAGGTTGTGAAATAGAAGGAGACATTATTGAATGTTAGTGGAATAGTGAATAACAAATTGATTAAAAATTGAAGCACAGAGTGCCTGTTTATATAGTTTTCGGAGATGGGATTGCAAAAACAAAATTCATGGTGTGGTTTTCTTTGTACCCCAGAAAAAAACTAAACCCGATGCGTGTCCCGATTTGGCATTCCTACCGTTGCGGAAATGTAATTCTCCCGAAAAGCGTTGCTTTGATTACTCAAAACGACAACCCTGCCGTTCTCACCAATTGTTACTCTTTCTACAAGACAGATATAAATTATATTTTGTCAAGTGCAAGTTTCATTGACGATTCATTTAATTATTTGTTTGACTAGGCTATTAACTGAACTTGGGATAAAGACCATGATCGGTATGACAATCATGTTGATAACTACGGTATAAATTATAAAGGAAAAAATATACAGTTTTCTTGCATTTAATTTACAGTAGCACAACAAAATTATTTGGATCATTTGTAGAAAAATGTTCATTCTATGGTGGACATATTTATTTATATGTGTTCATACTAAACATTCATAATGCGAGATCAACTAATTTCACCCCAATAGTGTATGATATATGGTGTCAACATGATTCATCTGACACTTCTAATTGAATGTTTTGCTTAACACGAACAGTTTTGTCGCACCTTTTGAATTGGTACAAATAATAAATAAAAAGGCTGTATTTGATTGAAATTAGTATTCGGTACACTACCAATTACTAAAACATATATACAAAGTAGTAGAAATCTATGTAGGTTTTATAGTCTTTTTATTATAGAAATATAAATACTACTCTTTTCATTGCACAAACCAAAGACAGCAGGTTATTAATACAAGTTCATTAAAGTTCATTTATTAAACAAGTCTACTTCATATTTAAAGAAAT
Source organism: Candida frijolesensis (assembly GCA_030557105.1). NCBI lineage: Eukaryota > Fungi > Ascomycota > Pichiomycetes > Serinales > Debaryomycetaceae > Candida > Candida frijolesensis. Next base: position 52,405 of record JAKTVH010000061.1, on the reverse strand, counting down.
AGCCGCCCAAACAGCTGTCAAAAAAAATGGCTGTAAAAAAAAAACACAGACAAAAGAAAGCATTCCCCTCTTTCAGTACACATATAAACTGCACAAATTAAGTCTTTATTCCCGAAAACACAAACAAAATAAAGTCTTCCCCGCTTTCAATCTACATATAAATTCCACACTATATCTGTGTTATCAGAATTACCCGCCTGTACCAAAAAAATACAACTATAAAAGGAGATCAAGTTTCCCAAAAAAAAAACTTTTTTACAACACTTTTTTCTTCTTCTTTCTTGTGTTTTATATCAATACAATATTAATCATATCCAAATAAGATCAATATAGGCTCCCTAGAGCACTAAAAGGTATGTTATTTAACTTATTCATTGCATTATTGAATTATTTACTAACAATATTAATAATTAGTCGATGGCGGTTATCCTTATGTTGATTGTTAGTTTCCTAATATCCTGGTTTGATGGTTAGCTGGTATCCTGGTTTCATGGTTGGTTGGTATCCTCGTTTGATTGTTATCCTTATGGCAGTTCCCCATATAATATCCAATTATCCTATGTCCATTCATATTAGAAACTGGTACATGTGGAGTATAATGAAAATCCATTCCCTTTAAGAGTATTTACAGTACAGCCCCCCAGAGAAGGTTTAACGCCGCCTTGATTTACTTTGAATACAATCCACATCTTAAAGGCGGTTATGGATTGGCGTTGACACTGCAATAGGAAAATAACAAGTCACCACTTCCTTGGGTTCAATTGGGGCACGTAATCATTATCTGACTGTCACAATACTATGTAGGTACTAAATAGGTATACATGTATATAGGTATATAGCCATATAGGTAGTACATAGTGGGTCCCTTGCGGACCTCACTGCGGGACAATGTTCCCTCAGTCGCATCTCTCACCAGACCGGGTCCCCCAGACCCCTAAAGACTTGGGGGAACGGTCGCCCCAAATGAGCCCACCCCCCGACGCGCCAAATTTGGTGCGATTTCGGGAAAACCCCAAGGGACGGGGAACCCCGGCACGTTGAAAAAACGTGATTTCCGGGAGGAAAACCGACCTAGGGGAACCCCGGCACGCCCAAAAAGGGTGACTTCCGGGGAAAACCCCAAGGGACGGGGAACCCCGGCACGTTGAAAAAACGTGATTTCCGGGGAAATAAACCGACCTTAGGGGAACCCCGTCACGCCCAAAACGGCGTGTTTTGGGGTGAAAACCCAACCACGGGGGAACTGCTGACCGTTTGTTTTCTGAAATTTCTCTAAATCTTGTAGGTAATCACGTGGAAACACCACCAACAGCATCAGAATTGCGGTTGTTTCGTAATTTTGCATCCAACACCACCAAATGAGCAGAAAGTGTTTTTATAGGTGTGTTTTAGAATCTAGAAGCGCGACCAGAAATGTACATGTTGTCTTCTGATGAACTCCTATGTTTGATCAGAATTTCCCAATTAACAGAATACATATATGCAAAACATGATAACCTATTGTTCTACCGAGTGCACCACCTCCAGAGCACCCCCTCAATGACTACCAGTGTGTTGGATTGTCTTTGGCGTCGATTCCAGCATTATAAAGCATAATATTCCATGTACCCATTCCGGTGGTGTTTTGCCATATAGTATTCAATACAATGGTCCTGTTCAAGAGGATGTTTATGTACAATGCTTCAGTTATTTCTCGTATGGAATAGATTACGATTATTATCACCATAGCTTCTGATGATTCCATAGTTAGTTTGACTAGTATTGCAAATATCACGACCATTACTGTTTGTTCTTGCGATACATGTACTTCCATGTTTTCCAACTTTCCATCATCGAATCACCCACTTCATCTCCTATCATTCATAGTCCTTGTGTTTGTATTTTTTTAAATTTCGGTTTATTTACAATTTGCATCTTCTGATGTTGTTCAGTTGCGGTTGGTAAATAGAACGTGAATAAGATTGAACGCATCCCCGCTACAGAAAGGTTCATACTTGCCATTGCACACAGTTGTTCATAGTATGTGTTGTGGGGAATATCTCGGATTAGTCAATGACATTCCTTGTGGTCAAATATTACAATCGCATTTCAATTCAGGTCATGTTGTTGATTTGAGTTACATCTATGTGTCTTCATCCAGAAAGGGCACATGGCGATAGATGGACCTCCTATCCAATAATGTCAATGTGGAGTCCTTGTTGAGAAATTCTGACTCCTCTGCTTTTGAGTTGTAAGCTTGATTAGTATTGTGAATGGCGTTTCGTTATTTTGTCTATGCATAAGGGTTGACAAACACCGTTTACATTGGTTGAATAATTATGAGTTCATTTCTTACGTTTATATTGGATATTGTATTCTACTTTTTTTTGTCCTTCTTAACTATACCAAGATTAGATCATAATCAATAAACAGCAGTTGATTTGAATACTTTCAATGTTAGACTGACTGGTCGTACGATACTTCTCCGTATATAAAAGAAGGAAGTGTACAAGCTACGGTCCTTTTTCTTTTTGTTCCAACCAGTCTCCAGAAGTACTTGAACCAGAATGACAAAAATATTTATACCACGAAAAACCTGCGTATTAATACAGAAAATTCTAAGTGGAAATAAAGGTTTTGCGACCATGACCGAATAATTCAAACCCCGATGCCGCAATTGCGGCTACTGTCACCAAAAAAAAAAAAGATTAAGCAAATAAAAAATGATAAGCAAACTTACTCCTCCTTTTGCCATTCATATATTTATTCCACGAATGTTAGCGTCAACCAGACCTAATAGAATCTCCATCAGAGTATTCCGATCCCTAAATCAAATATCTCGTTATGCAACAGCAACTTCACCAGACGAGGATCCAGTAGATCATCATAAACGGTTTGGTCTCCATGATTGGCCGGGGTCTAAAAACCCCACTGCATACGAAATCTTTGGAATATCCTCCAAAGATATGGGAATGTCGACATTGGAATTGAACCGGATCCTTAAGAAAAAATACGTTGCATTCGTGAAAATTTACCATCCGGATACGTCGCTTTCAATTGAAGAAAATGGAGTAGAAATCAGTTCGGAATTGAAAAGAAAACGGTTTGATATGATCCAGGAAGCATACCAGATTCTTAAAAACCCGAGAAGAAGAATAGCATACAACAGGTTCCAAACCACGACATGGGATCAACAAGGCGAGTATTACGGAAATGGAGGACCATGGAGTACGGAGAATTTCGAAGCCCATAGACGTGCCAACGCGCATCGAGCAAGATATGACTTTAAAAGGGATGAAGAGTTTTGGCATGCTGGAACATGGCTGGATTATTACCAGATGAAATATAAACGAGACCCACCAACACAAGAGGAGCTTGATAAGAACAAGTATAAGATTCTTTGGGGGGTTTTACTTTTTGGAGCGTTGGGGTTTGGGCTACAAATGATGAATGCGGTTGATCGGGCCAATCAGTATTTATTGGAGACGCAGAAGTTGAACTTGAAGTCAATGAAGGATTTGAATGATTCGTATGATAACTATGGACAGGGCCACTCAGAGGCAGAGAAAGTGAGAAGATTTTTGGTGAATAGGAGAAGTACGATGAAACTGAAGCAAGATGTTGGTGAAAACGATGAACCGGAGCCTAGTGACGACGAGTTGTTGAGAAGATATGCAGTCAAGAGGCTTGAAAAGTTGGACGATTATGATGATTTCGATGATTCGGATAATTGAGATAATATTCCATGACCCTTATACCTTCGCTGTACAATAGTTATTCAATAAATATATACATATTCCAAAGATAACGCGGTTTATAGGTATACGTGACTTTGCGTAGTTAGTCAGTTCATTGATCAAATACTCAGACAATATCACACTAACTCATAGATAGATACCACTGGTGTATTAATTTCAGTAGCCAATTGCAATTTGGGAAACACCCAAGGGAAGTTTGAAGCAGGTATAATATTATATAAGGCTACAACGACAACATCTAACAGATTGAACGTTTGATCGGCCAATCCAAACGTCCCTAAACGTAATCTCTAAGGCTGTGGCAAAGTTCGAACTCATTATGCAGATGTACGAATTAACCCACAAGACTGGAAATTGACTACTCATTTGGGATAATGATTGTGAGTCAGCGGGGAAGGTATAAAACCGATGAGAATGGACGACATTGTTCCTTCTTTTTCTTTTCTTTCTTTAAGAGGTAGACTCAACCATAAGCTCAACGGTGCCGAAAACTCCAAAACAACTGTTCTGGGAAATACAAGATAACTAATAGTACAGATAAAGGGAGAGGAGAAGATGAAATGTGGAGGTGCAAGTAACATAAGAGAATTGAAGAATACAAAAAAAAAAAAATTCGACATAATTACGACATCTCAAAAGCAAGTGCCAACCTTCAAGAACGTGCGAGGTTTGGAATTACCCTTCACTCATCGCGACCACAGACAAGAATACAGAGCTCACAAATTACAAATTACAAATTATATGCAACGAAGGACAAATGGAACCGGAACCTGGAACCAAAAATCTCTTGCAACCAATTTTAAGTATTTCCCGTGAGCGAATTGGAAATGGTACAGTGGCCACAAAGAAGACATGGATGATGAAACAATAAACCCAACATTGGAACAATTGATCTGATGTGCCATACAAAAGTGAAATTCTGAATAAGAAATGCACGTGTTAATATTTGTCTTGACCAATGAGCAGCAGACTAGGTTTCAAGAATTCCAAACCAGGAAGCAACGTGTGCTATCAAGATAATCTAAAATTGTTAAAAAAAAGTCCTAAAATAAATAACATAAAATGATAAAAGGGGACATTTGCGGGTAGTGCGCAACACAATCTGGCCCACGGGTGTGTCTGTTGGGTCGTTGGTTCTCCCTTAAGTATGGGGACACACAGCTTTGATTCGCACTCGTTCTCTTAAGAGTTTTTACCGAATGAAGAATGAAAAGTGGCAGAGGGAGAAACGTGGCAGATTATCCACACGTCTTTGTTACAATACAATACAATACAACACAACACAACACGACTCTTGTCGTGTTTTAGTTCTGGAAAAGTATATAAATATGACCAACTGTGTTTCACGTCAAAAACCAATTGAATTTTCTTTCGTCTCTTCTTTCTCCTCTTGTCTTCTTGTTCTTTTTGATTTTTTGGTTTTTTCAGAACTACGTCTCCCCTTTCGCAACCGACTTTCTCCCCCCCTATCCATCAGATTCTGATCCTCCCCCCTAAGGCGACTCAGATCAAAAAAAAAAAAAAAGATGTCTGATTATATTTTAGAATTATTCCCGGCTGATATCTCGAAACTTTATGTTTTCACCTCAGTTTCCCTTGTATGCGGTGCTGTCTACTTCTCCGCTAAATTGAACAAGACTATTCATTCATTGTTGGTTTTCTGCTGGGCTTGTTTCATCAAACCATTCCTTCATAAAAAATCCACTGGTGGTAACAAAAATCAACAACAGTCCTTGGAATTGTTTTACAAGAACCAAGCTCATATCTATGACACTACTAGAGAAGTCTTGTTAAAAGGTAGGAAAGAATGTCTTAGATTAGCCATCTCCCATTTGCCAAAAAAGAAGGATATCGTTTGGATCGATATTGGTGGTGGTACTGGATCCAACATTGAATTCATGGACAACATCAGCAAGATTTCTGAAAACTTCAAAGCCGTTTACTTGGTTGATCTTTCCCCATCATTATGTGAAGTTGCTAGAAAAAGATTTGAAGCTAAAGAATGGACCAACGTTCATGTTTTGGTTGCCGATGCGTGCCATTTCAAGATTGATTACGAAGCTGCTGATTTGATCACTTTCTCTTACTCCTTGTCCATGATTCCTACTTTCAATGCTGCCATTGATAACGCTGTTTCCCTTTTGGATAAGGAAGGGGTTATTGCTACTGTTGATTTCGGTATTCAAAGCAGTGACACTTCCATGGGAAGAATTAACACTGTTGGTGGTTTGGGTAACAGACACATTCCATGGATCTTGCGTAACTTTTGGAGAATTTGGTTTGAAGCTGATAAAGTCTTCTTGGACTCTTCCAGAAGAAACTATTTGGAATACAAATTTGGTACTGTCAAATCTTTGAATTGCTACAACAAAGTCTTGGGTAAAATTCCATACTATATCTGGGTTGGTTGTGATAAGTCCAAGTCACACGCCATTTTGGAGAGATTGAACTGCTTGGCCACTGAATCCCCATATCTTGCTCCTTCAACCACCCCAATCACCAACAAACTTGCCAATATTCCAATTTCCAAAGGTCACGAAGCTGCCTTGACAAACTTGCAAAAGAACTTGCCATTCCCATCTATTTATTATCAAAGTGAACACTGGAGAGTCTACTACGATGAGTTGAACCCATTGAACGAACAATTCAACAACCAATATATTTATGCCTTTACCTGGGAAGATCCACGTGAAGATCACAAGCTTTTGAATTTCAGTCACGAAGATACCGTTTTGGCCATTACTTCTGCCGGTGACAATATTTTGAGCTACGCTAGTTTGCCAGACCCTCCAAAAAGAATCCATGCCGTTGATCTTAACCCATGCCAAAACCATTTGTTGGAATTGAAATTAGCCAGTTTCAGATGTCTTTCTCAAGAACAAGTTTGGTCCATGTTTGGTGAAGGTAAGATTGACAACTTCAGAGAACTTTTGATTGATGTGTTGGCTCCACACATGTCTTCCAATGCTTTCCAATACTGGATGGACAAGGGACCAAAAACTTTTTCAGGTAAAGGCTTGTACGATACCGGTTTTTCCAGATGGGCATTGAGATTTGCCAGATATGTTTTCAAAGCTTGCAGAGTCACCAAATATGTCGACCAGCTTTGTGCTGCAACTACTATTTCTGAACAATTGAGAATTTGGAACGAGCACTTGAAACCAACTTTGTTCAACCCAATCGTCGGTTCCTTGTTGGTTGGTAACCCAATGTTCTTATGGAAAGCCTTAGGTGTTCCAGCAAACCAAGCTGCTTTGATGGGACCATCTGTTATCAAATATGTTATTGACACTTTGGACCCAATTTTGAAGAGGTCTTTAATTTCCAATGATAATTATTTCTACTACTTGTGTATGAAGGGAAAATATGCCAAGAACAACTGTCCTGACTATTTGACCACCAAAGGTTACAACAGATTATCAGCTTCCGACAGCACTTCTGCTTCTTCTCCAATTAACAACATCAGAATGCACACCGACACTTTGAATGAAGTGTTTGGCAGATTGAACGAAAAATCCATTACTATTGCTATTCTCATGGACCACATGGATTGGTTCGATCCTCACGGTAAGGATGCCATCAATGAAATTTCTGCCCTTAAGAGATGTCTTGCTCCAAATGGTAGAGTTATGTTCAGATCCGCTTCACCAAATCCATGGTACATCAAAACATTTGAATCCTTGGGTTTCAAGGTCGAAGAAAGTGTTGTTAGAAAACCAGGCGAAAGTATTGACAGAGTTAACATGTATGTCAACACCACTGTCTTGAGATATGTTGGCTCCACACAGGATGAAAGCGAACCAATTGCTGATGGAAGAAGAAGAATGAGCAGCTTGAAGATTTAAATATAGAGAAATACGTTTCAATTCTTGTCATTAGATTTTATTTTTTATATTACGTATATATACATTACTACTAGAAGTGTAAGGTAACTTGTAGTGTACTTTCTTGTGTATTCAAAACTATATAATTGTAGTAGTAAAAGAGGGAGAAGTCAGTCCTATTAATAGGTCAACTACCACCGTTATGACACCAACTCACGTGGAGTGGTGTCATCTCTTCTACTACCTCTAGGTCTTACCTAACAAGAAGAGTGTTAGTTAGATATTTTATTGTTAATGTAAGTTATGACTTTGTGTATTGTTCACTATGTGCATCGAGCTGTATCGTATCTACTATTCCAAATTTTTAAAACCACCTACCTATTTAAAACTCCCTTGGTTTATTCTACGATCGTTTAGCGGAGATTATATATGCAGTTCTTCTCTTGACAGTCTTCTTAATTGTTTACCCACCTGATGGCTTCTAACTTTTGCATCGTATAAACCTTATGGTACACATAATCGCATACTAGATGTTGCTGCACATGACGTGATACCAATTTAGGGCAAGACCAATTGGATAGTCACCGGTCTCATGCAGTGCATGGCCGTATGAGGAATCGTGTACCCACTTCATCGACCATACCGTTGCCATCGACGTACCAACAATCGACTAATGCAATTGATTGACTCTGCAATGTATCTGGAGTCGAGTTGGTTGAATGTTTAAGAGTAAACAATATCTCTTTTTCATTTAGTTCTAATTTCCGATATAAAAGTGTACCATTTTTTTTATATTTATTAGTCAGGGGTACGACAACATAAATTAATGTGTCAAAATGTTTTTTTTTTTTTTTTTTTTTTTGGTTATGTAATCGCATACTGATCTCAATTACATTCGATACGAAATTGGCCAGAATTGCGATTGCCGTATATGTGAAGATGATTCGGTGGTATAAAACGCAGAACCAATCTTCCATTTACATTCGAAGGTGAATTTGGATTCGATTTTTCAACCACGCTGCACAAACCATGAAATTTTCCACCTGCGCTTTAGCCTTGTTGGCTGCTACCACAACTTCGTTGGCTAAGAATATTTTAATGTCTAACGATGACGGTTGGGCATCGACCAACCTTCGTGCCACTTATCACAAGTTGGTTGAAGCTGGTCACACCGTCTTCGTTGTTTCACCAGTTTCCCAACGATCCGGTTACGGCGGTAAATTCGATATCCCAAACTCCCCAACGTTAGAAACTGACGGTGAATTTGCTTACCCACCAGCTGGCTCGCCAACTTGGGGTCATGAGGTTGATGATGACCATATTTTCTATTTCAATGGTACCCCAGCTTCTTGTGTCGCCTTTGCTTTCGATTATGTACTTCCAAAATTCGCCAACAACGTAAGCATTGATCTTATGATTGGCGGCGTCAATGAAGGTCAAAACTACGGTACCTATTTCACCCTTAGTGGTACCATGGGAAGTGTTTACAATGCCGTTTACAGAGGATACCCTGCTATTGCCTTCTCTGCTTTCAACATGAACAACTCTTTCTTCAAAGACAACTTGGACTTGAACGACAACATGTTGGAATCCACCATCGTTGCCAACAAAGTTGTTGAATTTGTTGATAAATTGTTCGTTGCACAAGGTGACAACGAAAGAGCCTTAGGTTTGGGTGTTGGGTTGAATGTCAACTTCCCAGCTGTTGGTTACGACAATGAAAGTTGTACTGATCCAAGTTGGACTTTTACTAGATTCACTGGTGACGGAGCTCTTGGTGCCGACTTGACCTACGATGAGGACACCAAGGCGTTTGGTTGGGCTGATAGTTCATGGGATGCCTTGGGTGCTTGTTACAATGGGGACTGTTCCTTGCCGTCTGAAAACTTTGTCCTTGCACATGGTGATTGCCAATCTTCTATCTCCGTTTTCTCCATAGACTTCGATGCCAACTTGGTCTTGACCCAACAAACCAAATCCATTTTACAACCTCTTCTTTAGATAAATGAAGAAAATGATTTCTTTCAAAATATACGCTGTTGTAAAACACTTTCGTATTTTTGCAATATTGAATTTGCAAAAAAAAAAAAAAGAAAAACGAACAATAGTTGAACAGATGTCCCAAAATGCGGTGTAAGCAAATAATTTCCTAATTTGGAAAATCCATTCAGTTGCCACGTGACAACAAATTTTCCATTTTTTATTTTTCTTTTTTTTTTTTGCGGAGGAAATTTCGGTAATTCCGCAAAGCCTCAAATTTTGGTCTATTTCTCCTATTCACACATTGTTGATTGTGTATTTAGATTGCTCTTGGATGTGGCTAGAAAAAGTACTGGAACCGGATTTTATGGGCAAGATAGGGAAGATACCGAATTTCATAGCTTAACCCGACTAACGCCATTTGAAGTTTTTTACTAATTTCTAGAAGACTAAAGAAAAGATACAGGAGAAACAACCATTTCTGTACACAAAAAAGGAACAACCGGTCCTTTATAAATGACATCCCTCTCACCATTGCTAACCAACTTCATCAATCCAGCAACCTTATTCTTTTTTTTTTTCTCTCTCTCTCTCACTCTCACTCTCTCTTACGCCATTAGAATTGCGTTTGAGTATCACCACTTTTGTTCTTCGTTTTGCAAAACCATCTTCCAGCCGTAGCGTTCACATGGTCAAAGGTTTTAGCCACCAGAGAAGACAAATCCTAGACACCAAGAAAACTGAGTATTATTATTTTTTTTTTGCACATTTTGGATTCCACAAAATTCCACACGTAAGCTAACGAGGAGGAGAACTACAGGCAGCACAGAAAAAATTACTGCTGTACCATGGCCCTAAAATTGCATAAGAAGAAAAAATTGTCCAACGACGATACCGCCAGTACGTCGTCGTCTACCTCAATTGCTCATCCTTCTTCACCATCATCCCCAAAGTCCAACCACAGGAAATCCCTCAACTTATTCCAACACCACAAGCACTCTAGCACCAACTCAAGTGAAGACAAATCGTTCAGAGGCATGATCAACTCTTTAAATCGTTCACACTCCCAATCACGACCGATCAAAAATAACAACAAAAACAATAATGGCAACATTCAATCAGACACGGAAACACCAAGAACATTGCCCTCGACACCCACTATATCCAGATCTAACTCAATGAACAGAACGAGCGGAAATGCATTGCACTTGCCTAACCAGGAACATGATATGCCGGGAGCGTCATTGATCATATCGAATGAAGAACTCGAGAAAGTTGTGCAACAACCTACCAGATCAAGCGCAATTGATATCAATGTGAGTCCAACCAACGGATCAGAATTGTTGTTGAATGTTCCTGAAAAGCAAATGACGAACGCTAGTCAGACTACATCCCAGGACCATCATCTTCATCCTGGTCATTCTCCAAGGAAGACCCCAACCGAGGATTCACTACAAAGCCAACAACAGACGAATTCAGCATCAAAAACAGAAGGTGGTGGGTTTTTGTCATTTTTTTTAAATTCAGCACCTAATAAGTCAAACACATCATCAGACGGCGTGGACGAGGCGAAAGACAAGAAAAAGGATCATACCCCATTTGCGGCCAGGTTGGATAACTTACTAAAAGGGGTGAAACACGAAGAGTCGAAGGGATCATTGGTAGGAGGAGAAGCTAATGATGAAGTAGCAGATAAGGAAATAGTACGAAATTCTACGGAATTGAAATCGGTTCATTCGTTAACACAAGACGTCCAGTTTGAACCAATCCGGGAGTCGCCTTTAAATACTTTGGGACATGGAGATTTATCTTTGGCAGATTTTGATTCTAACATACCCGGTGGCTTGCCCGATGGTGGGTTTGCTGGTTCTCGAAGACCATCTTTCCGATCTGCAGATAGTGTTACCAAGAGGGCACTCACTCCTGATAATGTGAACAATGCGTTGCCCGTAGGCAATCAAATCCAAGCGGTATCGAATGGGAATGATATAAAGAAAGTGAAACGAAGAAGCGGCATGTCCAATGGGGATCGACAGTCATCGGTAGGAAGAAGTTCGATAGTTGATAACCAGACAATCCTAAGTTCAGAAGATCATCGAAATACACTTGGTGCGGTTAAATCAAGAAGCACAGATGAGCAAGAGGACTTGGATTTATTGAGTGATTCAGAATTGGAGAATTTGGACAATATCGTGGATTATTCCAAGAAGATCAAACATGCACTGAAAAAGAGAGACAAAGAGTTTCATCAAGTTTTCAAAAAATTACCAGGCGGAGAGAGATTGATCGATGAATTCAGTTGTGCTTATTCAAAAGATATATTAGTGCAAGGTAAGATGTATTTAAGTGACCACTACATTTGTTTCAATTCGAACATTTTAGGATGGGTGACCAACTTGATTATTCCATTGCAAGAAGTCATTCAGATCGAGAAGAAGTCCACAGCAGTATTGTTTCCTAACGGTATGGTTATTAGAACGTTGCATCAGAAATATGTCTTTGCTACATTTTTAAGTCGTGATACCACGTTTGATATAATCACCAATGTGTGGCACAGGGTGTTGTTGGAAAACAGTGATATTGATCCTAAGAAACTACAAGCTACACTTGAAAGAAAACGAAGAAGGGCCAACTCCAATCTTTCACAAGTCAGCAGAGATGAAAGTGTTGACGATGATTCGGACGAAGATCTTGGTGGTTCAGACGAAGACAATGATGACTCACTGGTTGAATCTGGCAATGAAGCGTCTCTAGATATAGATGAAGGAGACAATTCAGAAGATAAAGGAACTGACGAGAGTGATTTGAATGGCGCCAGCGTTGCTGCTACTTCAGGTTCTAGTAAGGACGGTAATACCTTCAAAGGGTTACCTGTAATTGGTCCGTTGACTCATGCACCTACTTCGACTGGATACAATAAAGATACCAGTGAAACGTTTATTGTTGAAGATACAATCAAGGCACCACCTGGTGTGGTTTTCCTTATTTTGTTTGGTTCTGACACATCAAAATATATTCGAATTTTAAAGGATCAGAAAAATTTTGACATTACTGAATCCTCAATAAAGGGATTATCCAAAGATAACAAGGAACGAAATTATACGTACATAAAACCATTAGGAGGGGCAATTGGACCAAAACAAACCAAGTGTGTGATTGAAGATAAACTTGTTGAATATCAACCAGATAAGTACTACGAAGTTGAACAGACCACTCAAACCCCAGACGTACCCAGTGGTAACTCGTTCAAGGTCAAGACCAAGATATTTTTGAGTTGGGCAGCCAATAATGACACTAAGATCTACATTGTCACGTCGATCGAATGGAGTGGAAAGTCATGGATCAAAGGTGCCATTGAAAAGGGTACGATTGATGGACAGAAGGAGTCGATGAAGTCTTTGATAGGCACTGTTAATACTATAATAGCAACTAGTGATGAAAAGAAAGCAGGCAAGAAACCAAGCAAAGGTGGAAGAAGCAGAAAGGGTACTACCAAGAAGGATGTGGAAGAAATCCCGGCTAAAGTAGAAGCAGAACCTGCTAAACCAAAGAGTATTGGCGAACAATTCACTGATTTAATTAATTCAATTGGAGACTTGATTCCAATCCCATTCTTAAGTAATACGATCGTGGGAGCAATTGTTTTCATATTTGGATTTTTCTTGACTCTTTCAGTGTTCAACAAACTTACCCGTTCAAACAATCTTAAGACGATCGAGATTATTCCTTCGAATTTATACACATCCAAGATTCAAATCAATGGCGAGAAGTATTTGATCTTGCCTACCATTGAGGCTAATTTCAATAATGATAGATTGAAGAGACAAGAAGAATTGAGTATTTGGAATTGGATCAACGAAAGGAGCAATGGAAAATTGAATTTATCGTTGAATTGTGATAACTTTGAGAAATTAAGTAATGAGGAGTTGAAATCAAAGTATAATGAACAAGAATTGAAAGAGATTGTTAGATTGACGAAATTGAAATTGGATAAATTGTCGGAGAAATTAAATGATATCCATATTTAAGAGGATGTGTGTATGTATGTATGTATGTATGACAATTTGTTAAGCAAAATAAACGATAGAATGATGGCAATGCATTATTAGAAACACGTAGAAGGGGTCGATTTGCCCATACGGGTGGACTTGCAAAATTAGTCCAATTAATTTCCGCAAACAATTCAAACACGGTAATTTGTTGGACTAATTTCCGGGCACTTTCCCAAAGCGGTAAATCTCCGATTGTTTCAAGTACAAATGGAATATTAGCCATTATCATCTCCATCCCTTTTAATCCCGCCAAAATTCGACTATAAATAGTCCCTCATACCTTCTCAAATATTTTCCAAAGCTTTTCTTTTTTTGAAAAAAAAAGTAATCAGAAACAAATAAAAAAACGTATAATCGCTGCTAAAAATGTCTTTTGCTGATAAATCAAAATTAGTTACTAGATTGGGAGAATCCGGTTTGAAAATCAACACTGTCGCTGTTGGTGTTATGAGATTAGGATCCAATTGGATGGGGTATAATGGTGACATTGATGAATGTTTGAAAATTTTGAAATTCTGTTACGATAACAATTTCCGAACTTTTGACACTGCTGACGTCTATTCCAATGGTAAGTCTGAAGAATTGTTAGGATTGTTCATCAAGAAATATAATATTCCACGTGAAAGAATTGTTATTTTGACGAAATGCTATTTCCCAGTTAAAAAAGGTGAGGAAGGTTTTGGACCTGCTGATCCAGTTGATTTTATGAACGATCAAGGTTTAAGCAGAAAACACATCTTGGCTGCTGTTCAAAACTCGGTCAAACGTTTGGGTACTTACATTGATGTTTTGCAGATTCACCGTTTGGATCATGAAGTTCCAAAAGAAGAAATTATGCGTGCGTTGAATGACATTGTGGAACAAGGCTTGACAAGATACATTGGTGCTTCGTCCATGAAAGCATGGGAATTTGTTGAATTACAGAACATTGCAAAAAAAAAACATTGGCACAAGTTCATTTCAATGCAAAGCCATTATTCATTGCTTTATCGTGAAGACGATCGTGAGTTAAACGACTACTGCAAAAACAACGGTGTTGGATTGATTCCATGGTCTCCGAACGGACGTGGCCTTTTATGTCGCCCATTCAATTCCGAAAAGACACAGCAATTCTTTGAAAATAAAGTACTCTGTAGTTATATTGGTATCCAAGAAGTCACTAATGCAGATAAAACCATTATTGATAGAGTCGAAGAATTAAGTATCAAACACAATGCTACCATGATGCAAGTATCTTTGGCTTGGTGTATTGCCAAAGGATTAGTTCCTATTGCTGGCGTTTCTAAATTCGAACAAGCAGAAGAATTAGTAGGTATTTTCGATGTGAATTTGAGTGCTGATGATATCAAGTATCTTGATGAACCGTATCAAGCAAAAGCTTCACTTGTAAATGTTCATAATCGGTAAGTATTTTTAAATACGTAAAATAGTTAGATATATTTACATCCATAAAATAAATTGTTCAAATAGTGAATTTTCACTGGCTTGGGTTCGATCATCAAACCTTCTTTCAATCCTTTGGTTTCAAAAGTTCTAGAAAATATCCTGGATGTACAACAAAGCCTACATCATGAAGAAACAAAAGTTGCGAAATCATTGGTAGTATTTAGTTTGAAAAGAGGTAAGAACGTAGAGCGCGGTCATTGCAATACAAGTTCCAGACCGGAAACCTACTTGCTACACACCGAAGACGAATACTATAGCGATTGAAATAAAGTATTTCAATTCGTATTAACAATAGTAAATACCAAACTACATAGTATGTAATTTATAGGCAAAAGAGAAAAAAACGCTAATGCTCACATAAGGAAAATCTCCTGGTAAACGCACCTTCATCATAATCATAATTGTCTTCATCAAAGACCGGTGTAGATCTTTCATCCATGAACTCCACTCTAACTCCTTTTGCCTCGGCAAGAGTCATTGGCCATGATTCTCCATCTTTCAACCTCAAGATTTGATTTTTTAAATTGTTTGGAAACAAGTAATTCAAACTGGAATCGTCCCACCATTCCTTGTTCTGCGGAGGAACTTGCTTGGTGGTAAGAACATTAGTGTTATATGGATCAACAATGAAGAAACACAAAATCTTTCTATGTCCAGGCTTGCTCTTATCCTTTAATTCAAATGGGTCAACGTGGTGTTGGAACATATTGGGGAACACAACCATCCTATCCTCTTTGGCTTCGATATCTCCTATCTGTCGAACCATTTGATCTTCATCGTGAATTCCGAAAATAACTTCAGTGTACGTAGCATCACCTTGCTCATACTCAGGCTCCTCAAACCCAGTTCTAAATGAAAGTTTTGATTCGGATATGTTTTCCATTTCATAGTAGTATAGAACGGTAGCAATAATATCTTCGTTGATGGTACCTTCGACATGCCACGAGCCACCACCATACGTTGGACGTTCTGGAGTAAGTTCAATATTGGCTAACTTGACAATCACCTTCAAGTTTTCAAAACCAGCGAGATCAATTGGTTTATCGAACTCAGGATCATTTTCCCACTTTGGGATAAATTCACGCATGTACTCAATTTTCTTTTTTTCAAATTCATCGTACTTTGTATAATCAATTGGCCCTCCAGTAGCCTCAGCTTCACGACGGGATTGTTGGTATAATTCTTCACGGTCTGTAATATATTGTTCAATGTACGCATCCTCACCTGCAGGTATTGGGATACGAATGAACTCCTTGGACGCGTACCTGGTCAAGCAACAATTCAAACCTGGTACGGCGGCATTGAAAATTGTGGCAATTGAACCATACAATTCTTTGAATTCGACAGGGTGCAAGTTATTAATGTACGAGTCAAACTCAAATTGTCCCGATGAGTTCTTAGACAATAAAGATGGTATCCACTGAAATTTTTTGGAAATTCCGTAGCTATCGATACCCGGTTTGGCGTTTTCAATTTCTTCATGGTACTTGGCAATCTCAACTTGTCCGTCTTCACGTAAAACTGGCGTCTTGTCATATTGAACAACAAATAAGGAAGGGTGGACCAAATCCACCACGGCTTGATTTGAACCTGGATGAAAATCGTAGTTTCCGTCAAAAGAAGCAACCAATTTTTCAACTTCAGTGACAAACTCTTTTTTTAAAGAAGCTGGTATTGCCGAGTCTGAAAACAATATCTTGTCTTCACAACCCACATGGAAACCTCCCAAATCCTTCTGGACTCTTTCGTACCATTCCAATTCTTTAAAGACGTACTCAATTATCTGGTCAAGGTATCTTGTCTTGTCTTGACATTGTTCTCTGATTTCCTTGATCCATTTTTTCACAATTTCCTCATTCTTGTATTTGGATTCCCAATTTGGTTTAGACCTGATAGAATAGGAAATATCAATGGTCAACCACTCGTCTAAGCACTTTGCAGTAGGACCCAAGTCATTGAATGCACACCACCATGGATGTTTAAAAGGGGACCCAATTCTTTGGGTTTCAGCGCGTCTACGTCTTTCTTCACGTTCCAAACGCTGTTGTTCCCAGTCAACGGGTTCAACTTGAACTTCAGTTTCAGATTGGGAGTCCGAGTCGGAATCGGAAGTAATTAAAGTACTTGTTGGGACGGGCATTATCTTTTTGTGACACGCGTTCTATGAAGTTAAACTCTGATTTTGATAATGGGGGAGGGGGAACAAAAGGCTATCTTGTTGAAGTATGTGGGGTTGTCAAATTAATCAGATCGACTATTTTGACGGTGTTCGGTGGGAGTTTGGTTTCTGAACAATGAAACTGAAGTGGTGAAAAATTACTTTGTTAATAAAATGGGAGTCTGATGTGTTGTATAAATAATTTTTTTGGAATCTGGCGACATCGTATGCTGAACTACGGGAATGGACCCACAAATGTATGGTCCAATTGTAGAAAAGATAGCGCACTATTATTATTATTATGACTCCTCACTTCTTTCTCTGGTTATTTCTTGGCAGCACAAATATTCCGTCGTCAAATTTTCAAAGATTTACGAGAACTGCCCACGTGATATAGATTTATCATTTCTCAATATCACTAGAAAGGATAGCGAATAAATGTTTGCACTAGGCTTTGATTCATGTAAGCATGATCTCAAATCCCAGAAGTGCAACCGATCAAAAAAAAATTGAATCATTTATGATCTTTGTTGCCGGATACTCTTGCCATCAAAGCAACTACAAAAACTCGTGAATCTCATACCAGACATTATCGCCAATAAAAGGTTTGCTTTTTCAAACTTCAATATGCTTCTTGTATCAAATCTTCTTTTCTTTAGCAATTCCCAAACTCACACTAGGTACTGTAAAGTAAATTCTAATTGCGAAGAATTCAAATCAATGAAGAGTTTCTATTCGAAAACTAGATGCAACTCATACTTCAAGGTATTTAGAAATAAACAAACGTTTTTAGACCAACTCGTTTCTTGGTCTTCAAATGAACCTTGTTATATTCGTATTATACTTTTTTAGGTATCAAGTTATTTGACTAGAAGCCTACCAAGGAGACGGGTATATTCCACATAGTGACATCAAAATAACGATGTTATAAGGAATTGAATTTTTAGTATACAATATTTGAAAAAAATGGTAGGTGCACATGGTTGCGTAAACGACAGGAAAGCCATTTTTCATGTACACGACATCTTATGGTGATAGAATCACCGAATCCGAATTTAATATTGACAAGATATGGGAAATTTTCTTGCCAAAATACTTTTCAAGAGACTGAAGGCCAATCAATGCTAAGTTCTCAATTATGCCTTCCCTTGACCTTACTGTATACTATCATG
Organism: Candida frijolesensis; assembly: GCA_030557105.1. NCBI lineage: Eukaryota > Fungi > Ascomycota > Pichiomycetes > Serinales > Debaryomycetaceae > Candida > Candida frijolesensis. The sequence continues at coordinate 34,036 of JAKTVH010000061.1, read as the reverse complement.
GAGGGTTTCAAGCACCATTCCTTTTAAAATAGCGATTACTTTGCTATTCGTATCTAAATAAAATCCATTACTTCTTTCTTGAATAAGATTACAAGATGTTGAGAAACTTGATTTGGAGTTCCGTTCATTACCTCCAGAACTAGTATGGGATGAACTATCCTAATGGTTCACTAACAAATTAAAAATTGGCTGACCTAGATTATGTTTCAGCAGCAACTTTGTTTCTTATTTTGCCCCATTTAGAACTCCAAAGTAATTTATCAGAACCTTCCCATTCAGAATACCTTCATTACAAAAGATTTGCTCATATTTGTTCCTACAGTTTTAGTCTAGGATACATGTTTTGTGTTACCCTTTACATCCCTAAAAAGATGCGTATACTGAATGCGGTATGTGTATTTACCAAATACCAAATTGCGAACCCCTTTCACTACTGCTTGAATTCATTCTTTCAGTCATAAGTTATAACTATCTACAGTGTAAGGAGAGGATGCTTAGTGATACGTAGTAAGGTATGAATGAGGTTAGAATATTGTTGCAGATTATTGGACATGACACACACACACACGCACGGCATTTTTGTTGGTTGATGAATTTTGAATTTTGAGGATACATTGCACATATTTATAATATGAAACATGTCAATGGCATGATGGTGAACTTTACATCAAAAAATAATAATAACCGTTGTGATGTCATACTGGTTTGTGACTATTATTATTGGCGCCTTTTAAATAAGGGGGTTTTATTGGTAAGTGCGGATGGGTGAAAATGTAATGGAATGCATTTGGTGCCTTTTGGAACAATTTTGCATTAATCTGAAACGTCGTCTGATAAAACGAGAAACTAATTATGTTATGCAAATATATTGGATACTAAGGAAAAGAAGGGATTTGTGCATTAGAAAAATGTAAATTTTGTAGCACAGGTCACTGGACAAAGGACTGGGCACATTGGAGAAACAAAGAAAAGTAATTACCTCGATAAAAATTGAATCACTGGAATTGGATAGAAATTGTGCCGTAGAGGAATGCTTGATTTCTTGGGACTGTACGCAGGAATAACTGTTCTTGCATATTTACTCTCTATCGAAAAGCCAAAGGAATTCAATACGTGACACCCTAGATATCGTAACAACCTGAACTCAAAATAAAAGGTAAAGAACTAACGATGAAGCACAATCCGGAAAGATTATATGAACAAAGTAAGGAAATAAGCTAAGTTATATATGAAATCGGTAGAATATAAAAGGAAAAGTTTGTGTTTAGTAAGCGGCAAGGCTGGAGTCAGTCACAGAAGGAGAGATCTTCAGTTTTCTCGTACTTTGCTTGTCAACCTAAATTACTACTATGAGTCGAAAACAGAAGTAACCGTTGTTGTGTTCAGGCCATTGATTAGATTAGATATGACAGATTGATGTTATCTGTTCCGTTGGAATAAAAGGTCATTACCGGTACCTTTGTTTCTGGTCATCTCTTCATTTGTTAACCGTTTTAGCAGATCTGAATTACAAGAATCTGTATGAAGACGACGACGGTCATCTCGAACTGGACAGTTGAGACCACAACCGTCAGCCTTCTTTTTTTTTTTTTTCTTGATTAATTTTATTGGTGGGATCGAATTAACACCGAAGAGAAGAACACCTAGGAAGTTTACTGCCGTCTTGTTTCCTTTCTACACACCTCTGTTACTTTGTGCGTCTACATGAAACTTGAGGTGTTAAAATGTTCTAGATCAAATAGACCCCCCTGTTAAGGTACAAAAAAAACATTCAACGGTACTCCATAATTTCCAGTACAAAAATAGAATACCACACGGAAAAGATTACGTCATGCGCGAAACCGCAACCTGAAAATTTACTCCGAAGCAACGAAAAAAAAAAAGGAAAAAGGAAAAAAAAGAAACCTTGCAGGGGCGGCAGGTTTGCGCCAGCCGGTACTGGTTCATGGGATGAGGAGGCGCGAGCAAATATATTTTAGGACGCCGTGCACCGTCCAGCTCAACCACTACGACTCAGAATCTTTTTTTGTATGTACAGATGTTCGTAATTCATATTTTTACATGACATGTTCTGTTTGATTTACATTCGACTCCTCATCTTGTTTCTGAATTGCTACGAATAGGTGTCTTCTGCAAAGAACACATGCAGAACGAATCCAAAATAAACGAAAGGAAAGATAAGGGTAAATTTCCACCCGTTCGGGGTGGGCCAGTCAAATCGCCGTGGTGATGTAAAAGTTACATATACACAAGCGCGGACGAGGTTTTTGTGATTGCTCGTAGTACTTGGCTGCACCGCATCTCAGCACACGCACCGCACCGCACGGTTCCCTAAAAAAAAAGAGCAACCGCCTACAAGCCAAACAAAAACAAAGAACAAAGAAAAAAGAACAAAGTTTGGCAAAGCAAGATCACAATTATTACCAAAGACCTAAAGCTTCAATTATCAACTAAAAAAAATAATGGCAAAAAAAGGAAAGAAGAAAAAAAAAAATATATAAATATACTTGACAATTCCTTCATTATCTTCTTGAATTTGGTCATTTATATCTTGTCTTGTATTCTTACGTATTCTTCTCCAATACCCACACACACACACACACACACATAATCCCCACAATAATGTTCCAACTACTAGATTTCCTATTCAATATATTCACATTTGTGTTTCCTTTGATTCTAACTGTCAAGATATTGGACAGTACTATCACTTTTAAATATTCCAGCTATCAATTTATGATCAACTACTGGTTGTATTTTGTGATTTTCCAGTATCTACAATACAACCTCTTTGCCAACAACCTGGTCTATAACTACGCCAGTAAAGCTATTAAATTTTGGTTGTTCTATGGCCACACCAATAACTTGAGACTACTTAATGATTTCCTACTCATCAGGTTTGTCAATTTAAAAACAGCTCAATCCTTTGAAGTCAAGTACATCAATCCCTTGTTGAACAAAATAAATCCCAATTTCAGAGAGATCAACTACCAGATCTACTTATCAGGCAAGATATATTTACGACCAGTTGATTATGATGTACAGTTCAAGTTCCTCAGTACCATAATGAGCATGTTCCAGGTTCCTCCACCACCACAGCCATCGTCAAGACGTCCTAGCACCGTCACGAAGGTGATTAAGAAATTGAGAAAACCAAAGAGGGTAAATTCTGGAGATTCTGCTCATTCAGATGGTAGATCCCGATCTGGATCCCGAAGTTCATCAAATGGCAACCAGCCAACACAATCCCGCTCCAGAAGAAGTTCCAGTCCATTGGGAAGTGATAGAGACAGAGATAGAGATAGAACTGGTTCAAGATCGATATATTCTTCCGGATCTTCAAACCGATCTTCCAATCCAACTTCTCCTACTTTAGGTCCTGTGGATTATCAAACTGTTTCTGAACAAATTCCACCAGTGTTGCTTTCAATTCCTAAATATAGACGACCAGTTTCTCCTCCACCTTACGAAGAAGTCATTCCAGATATAGTATTTTCCGATACTTCGACAAGCTCTAGATCAGGTTCAAGGTCTGTTTCTAGACGCGGGTCATTTTCGAGTACAAGAACAAGACCGGCTTCAAGTGGCTCTGGTAACAACAATCATGAAAGCATAGATTCTGCATTGATGCCCAACAGTGGGAATTCTGCCGAGGTCAGAATATCCAGTGGTTCCATGAATAGAATTCAAGAACTGTTGAACAATGCTACTTCAAGGAGTAATGAATTACCGCCATTGCCAACGCCTAGAATGATGAATAATCGATAAAATAGATAGAGTGGTTTATAGATATTGCATATGGCTTTTTGCACTATGCTTTAGTTTATTTTAATTATTTTTTTTTTCTTTAATACACATACCCAGGTATTGAACAATAAAACAAGCAATGGTTTGCAAAACGATTTTTTTTTTTTTACACAAAAGCTCGACACACTAATAAGCTCAACAAAAAGTAGCACCACCTTCGTAAAATTTCTTTTTCTTTGTTTCACACTATGGATTTCACGAAAAAATCAATAAAATGCCGATCCTTATTGAATAATAAGGCAAGCAATATAATTTATCATCGCCTATTACCCGAGACATCCTCACCCGAGTGCTTTTTTGCATGATTGATTCATTGATTGCTAAAAGTAACAATAATTATTCTCCATTGATTGCTTTCGACGTACCGGGTTTGTATCCTTGCTCCCCTGTTTCAAGGTAGTCTAGATTTTGAAAGGTATTGCTCGGAAGCAAGAATGTTGGGAAAAATTATCCCTTGGTACATTTAAATTGTGAAACAATTCCTTTTTCGACTCAAATAGTAACGGTGATGTATAGGATGATGATGATGATGCAGTAACCGATATTTTTCTGCTTCATATGATGTCATTGTACACCTTGGTAATAGCGCATTTATATCTATAACATGCTCTATCAGGATATCTTATGTAATGGTTGGGGGTTATTGCTACTTTTGGTTTATGGGAATTTCGATGAAGGATTAAGTTAAACGAGCAGTTTGAAGCGAGTTAGCTAGGGAAGGTTCGGGTGCATTGTTAAAGAAACAAATTAACACCCCACTTACTAGTATCAATCGATCCCCTTTTTGGGTATGTTGGAAGACATAGTTATTAGTATATCGGAAGAGTAGGAGAACGTGTGGCCAGGAAACGGGGTTTGGGTAATTTCATTTTAAATTGGGATAAATCCTTGTAGCAAAAAAAAAAGTTGCGTGCTACCAAACTAAAGCAACCCATACAATTTCAGGTATTTTTAGTTCACTTTCTAAATCAAAACACAACTTTGTTAAGTTGGAACCTCAAGGTAAGAGGGTCAACCTCAACGACTGAAACAGTGTATTTTTCTCGATAAAAATAGAAACTATATAGGAAGATTGGCCAGTGAAAGTTGGTGGGCTACTGGATTTGGTTGATGCACGTCTTAACATTACCACCAAAAGTCATTTCTGGGGGCTATAACTTGTTTGGTCAATTGTACATTTACAGGCGTATGAGGCATGCCAGGCACATAATGTTCATGTTCAGATTCATTTCTTTCTCCTATATAATTTCTGTTTCGTAGTAGGTTAAAATGTGAAATTGTAAGAACTAAAGTCCGGTAGTTACGTGGTAATTTAAATGTGAACAAATCAGAAAATAAAATGCCCGTTCCTGTTTACATCACACGACAACCACAATACCATCTCTTTATTTCCATTCCCGTTTATATAAAGTGTTTGTTCTTGTCTAGGAAATCCGCCATCAGTTCCCCGGATATAAAAACGAACATGCTGAAAATCTATGACATCATTCTTTTTCAGGTACAACAAAAAAAGGTACACGGATTAGGAATTTCTTTTTTTTGAACAGGTACACTCATCAGGTGGATTTGTGCATGATTGGTAAATCATCCTTAAATAAATCAAAAAAAAAAAAAAGAAATCCTTCTTGGTGAGACATGATAGCGGAAAATTGGACCGTGGCTATCACGATAAAAGGAATTTCATCGATAAATGACTCTCTTTGAAATACCCTCGTGGTCGTGATTGTGGAATGTTTATTTTCTTCCTCCAGGCGCAATTTAAAGTTAAATATAGATGAGGCTTAACCAGTTGAGAACTTGGGGAGAGAGGAAAAACATTCTAGTAAAGTGCTTGTCAAGAGATAGAGATAATCGTAAAATCGAAGGTTGTAGACGTATGGTAGCTATAAGGGAGATCAAACATTTGACAGAAAGCGCATAACAAACCATCTTTTAAAAATGCCGAGGGCCAAGGGATCACAATAGCTTTCAAAGGGCAGTGCGTCGAATTACTCTCGAAAATTTACAGAGATACGTAAACACAAGAATACTTCTAAATATAACCTATTACAACTATCTCCATGATCATGGCTGAGATAGACGAAGAACCGCCCGCGTAGTAAATGAAACGCAGTGTTGTGTGTTTGTATATGTGGGTGTGTTTAAAGGGTCTACCTATTTTCTGTGGACGGGTTATTTTTAGAGTCCGGGATTTAGGTTATGCATAGCGAGAAGACAAAGCAAATGAGAAACACGACGACGATGACAGTGGGTGATGACGGCGGCTAGCTCTTCTCAGCCAAACATTGAGGTCATGGCATTTTAGATATTACGACAATAACGAAAGTGAAAAACAAAAAAGAAATTAAAAGCCACCGAGTAGGAATTGTGTGCGTTTTTTTGTCTTTTGTATAAAAAGTTGATATTTTCTTCGTCTCGTCAAATTGATTGTTCTATTGTTCTTGTTTCCCAGTTTCTTGTTAGTTATACGTAACAAAGCCAAAGGTTTAAGAAACAAACGAACAAAGAGAGACAAATATCATCTCACCCACCCACACACACACTTTTGTTTCTCCTCTATTACAATACTCAGTACAACCAAATTACTGTGACACTTACCCACAGAACACACACACACAGAAAACAGAGAACACACAGAGAGAGAGACAGAAAAAAAAAACATTTCTCAGTCTTACACTTTACTTAACGCTGTACATACCGTCATCCTCAAAAATTCACTTGCAAAACAACCACTCTACTCCACTTCCAGTCACACTTCCTGTCACACTTCCACTGCATTCCACTCTAATTCACACAGCTGGCATCATCATCATCACCTTATTCTTTCTTCGCTTCTTGTTTATTTTGTTTTACTTCTTCTTCTTCTTATTCTCCTTTTTCCTGCCATGTCAACAAGTGAAACCCTTGGACCAGATTCTTCACCATCCACAAGTTCACCTGACAACTCACATGTTAGTATTACCAGTTCTGCATTAGAAACAACAACACCCAATACAACTATCAACAAAGCCTCCGTGAACACATCGATTGCTACCTCGTCAACACCTTCCCCTACAGCCACAAGCACGCCTCAACCCATACAGCTTCCCCATATTTTTTCACCTGAAGATAACGACCACAACAACACAGTCCTACCATCATCTTCTTCAACCACAACAACCACTTTGACGTCAACCTCAACTTCCACAACACCTGCCAATATGTCGACCATTACAGATGAACAAAGAATATTACTGAAAGAAAAATCACTAAATGAAATAAAACAACAGTGTTCTACCTTAATTCACGAATTGGAAGGAAACAATAATCCAGAGTTGATCATTAAGAAACATATCCAACAACTAAACAAATATAACGAGTTGAAGGATTTGGCGTTACAATTGATTTCCTTGATTGCCAATCAGAGAAAAGTCAAGATTGTTGATATTTTGAATGAAATGAATGTCGAAATAAACGATAACGATGATAACAAAAATACTACCAATACTAATACCACTAAAACTAATGATAACAACAATAATGATGATGATACAAAAATTAGTAATGAAAATGTCAAGTGATCGTTTGACTCGATTTTGGATTTATTTATTCTGACGACAAGTGCTATTTACTTCTTTTGTTTAATTAATTCTTTTTCCTTTTTTTTTGTTTTGCCCATCCAATGAGTCCTTCGTTTTTTCCATCGTGTATATTCTATTGCTCATACTTCCTATATTCCTGTTATAAAGTGATTTCCCAATATTGCCTGTCTTGTGTTTGCTTATCCACCTTTGTTTGCATTGCTTAGTACTTTAGAAATATGTCTTGCTTTGTCATGTGTTGCTTCGGAATAATCCAGTTTACTCCCACGTGATGAAATGACTTGTTATGAAAACAAGTAAACCATAGATACATATAATTTTTAAATAGAGTTAATTTCTACTTCCCTCCCTACCACTCCTCCCAAATTTACCAATTTGCACCCAAATGTCTAAATATATAAAATTATAGCAAACATCGAAGAATTTCATGTAGGGAAAACAATATCTGTATATGCACATAGTTAAAAAGAAAAACAAAACTACAGAAATAATAATATGCTCATAACCCAAGCGTATTTTTAGAAACCAACGGGGAAATAATCCCGATAACGCCTTTCATCTAGTAGGACTTCGTAGAAACCATTATATCGAATATCACCCCCTCCAATTATGGTTTAATAAAGATCAGCAGAAGAGATTAAGAAAGAGGAATGGCCACTCATTGTTTGATTTTGGATGATAATACTTGAAAAACACAAAACAGTGGGTTTAATCTCATCGATAGTAAAACTAGAAACTCTTCCCATTTCTCTCGTGGCAGCCTCCTACAGATGAATCATCAGTTATTGGATCTGACGGGGAGGAATTTGTGACGCATCTCACCCAATTTCACTCAGATACCGCCCAAATGAAACTGTGTTTAGCGAGTGGAAGATTGGGTTGTGCTGGTTTTGTGTTTTCTTTAAAGATAAGGATCAGGTCATAAAAAATATGGTCTTATCACGTGACACATCAATTAGATTATACACAAAAGAGGACTATACAATTTGAAAAATGGTTAAAAGTCAGGACACAGTAGAAGAGATTTAATGGTAACACTATCTGTTAGTCAAAGGCGCAATAATTGAGATGGTCATCTTCCATTTTGCTCCCCCCCCCTGTAATCAGCACGCCATTCATTCCGCAATGTTTCACGTGTTGCCTGGTTGTGGTGGATATGACGAAATTCACATATTGTGCAAAGATGCACGACCATATAGAATTTTTTTTTTTTTTTTTTCTCTCTCAGTTTCTCTCCTCTCCTCACTTTGGTCAAAATTTTTTTTTATTCTTCTCTTTCCTTAAGATTATAATTGCAATTTCACCACTGATTTCAACCTAGACAACCAAACAACAGTTACGCTATTTTATACATTGAAGGATAAATATATTTGACAACTACGACTTCAACATTACCAGTTGTAAACTCATACACACACATAACTATCCTCATACTCCTCTGTCATTCACTCACTTACTCATTCATTCACTCACATCCTATATTCCTTCAAATCGGCTCGCGAAAGGGGGAGTGCAAATTTTTTTTTTTATTTTATTTTTCACTAAATCAAAACGACCCAACTCAGTCCCTGGTAATATCCACAAATCAACCTCCAAAATCATCTATCTTGTTTGACTGTCATTACCTGTAATAATACTCATTAACCCACCATGCATTTCATACATCTTGTTTCATATGTCATATCAATACTAATAGTCTCAATTCTTGCTTCACCACGACTAGAAAAAATCACAACCAAGTATTTATCGCCTGACGATCAGAACCAACAACAACAACAACAACAACAACAGAACCAACCACATACGCCTGAGCCACTGTACCAGAACTACCAAAATAACTATCATCGGAATGAGTATTTGAATAATAACAATAACAACAATCACAAACAGCATCATCAACCTACCCCTACAAATGATGCATATTCGTCACTACTGCCATTGCACGACAGATCCCTAGACGATTGGGACTTAAACAATTTGATATTGTTGAGTGATACAAATGGGTCATTGCATGGGGTCAACAGAGAAAACGGTAACCTTATATGGACATTGCCAATTGAAGAACCGTTGGTGAGGATACAAACAAATGTAGGTGGTGACAACAATAACCCATCAGCTACCACCACCGCCTCATCTTCGTCATCGTCGTCTTCAGATTCATCAAGTCAGGGGAACATACTTTGGTTTGTTGAACCGTACCAGGATGGGACTTTATATTATTTTACTCCCAAATACGGGTTGAACAAATTACCAACGAGTATTAAAGACTTGGTCATGGAATCCCCATTTACTTTAAGTGGAGACGATAAGATTTACACAGGCACAAGAAAAACTTCATTATACAGTATAAATATTCATACGGGAGAGATCAAGTCTTCCTTTGGAAACACAGAAGAATGCCCAATACCCAAGTCAACTTTGCCACCGGGCGAATCAGCATCATCTCACAATGAAGACGACAATATCATGATTGGCAAAACTACATATCAATTGTCCATCCATTCCAAAACAAATAGTAACATCATGTGGAATGTCACGTATTCGCAATGGGTTCCTAACAACATTGACAATGATTTGATACTACAGAACCAACAATCACTTGACAAAATTTATTTCACTCCGTTCCATGACAGATCGTTGTTAGCAATAAACCAAGATATTGGCACACCAATTTGGATAAGCAAGTTGCCAGCGTTGCCGGTGAACATTTTTGATGTGTTCAGAAACAATGAGAATAGCGATGAATATTTGGTTCTTCCTCATCCTTTGAAAGTCTTGAACAATTTGCAAATGAATGATATAAATAATCAAGACATGGTGTTTGTGAACAAAACGGTCGATTCAAAGCAATGGATAGCCATGAGCTTCAGAAACTATCCGACATTAATTAAGAGTGCGCCAATATCCAAATACCAGGAGTATTTGAATAAGTATTATGCTGGCATAAACAAGGATTCACAAGAGAGCCTTGCGAATTTCCAAATTTTCAATAATTCAGAAGATAACATTGAAAAATTTGTGTCTGGGATCCATCGGGTGTTTGAATTGTCTTTAGTCAACTCATACCGACCATTCGAAAGATTCCATTCTCCGTTGGAGGATGTCAAGAGAATAGGAGACGGGAGAACCCACGACGCCGTCGCTGAGACAACGATGGATAAAGTACCTAATATAATGGATGGCTTCAGGTTCCCATCGAGACCTTCTACGTTAAGATCAGAGGTTTTATTGTTAGAACCAGCAAGAGAAGAGGAAAATGATCACCCTCAAGCTCACCAACAAAATATCTATGAACCAATAACAGGAGTTGATGGTGGAACATCATCAGTGAATTCAATGTCCATCGTCAGAAGAATATTTGAAGATTTGGCAGTGTTGATTGTATTGTTTGTTTTACTATTGACATTTGGGAAATCAAATAACTTGGTCAAGAAGTTTATTGGCCAGTTACCGCTTGAAAAACAAGTAGCTGATGACGAAGAGCAACAAAAAATTCTACCCGCTGAGTCCATGATTATAGAAAAACCTAAGGAGATTGAAACGGAAATAGAGACTGAAAAAGTCGAAAAAATTGAAGAGATCTTTGACAAAACCGAAGAGATTTCGTCTTCTTCCGAAGATAAAGAGATTGAAGGAGTGGATCTCAAAGAAAAGAGCAAAGAAAAGATAACTGATGACGTTGTTGTTCCTGAAGTTAGTAAGAAATCAAAGAAAGTCACTATTGTCGAACCAGAAGAAACCTCAGAAGAGAAGGATACCAATGAAGATGTACCAGAAGAAGAACGAACTGGTAAGAGAAAGAAAAGAAGAGGTAATCGTGGTGGTAAACGTGCAGCAGCATATAAGAAGAACAAACTAAAGGCAGAAGAGGACGAACAACAAGACGACAATAATGAAGATGTCGATGAAGAGATCATCACCACAAAGAGTCTTCTTCCACCTGCCACTATTCCGGTCATCAAGTCCAAGAAGAAACTTCAAATCCAAAACAATCTCATTATTTCAGACAAGATTTTGGGATACGGATCTCATGGTACTGTGGTTTTTGAAGGTACATTTGAAAACCGTCCCGTTGCAGTCAAACGTATGTTGTTGGACTTCTATGACGTTGCCAATCACGAAGTTAGGTTATTACAAGAATCGGACGATCACCCTAATGTGGTTCGTTATTTCTGTTCCCAAAGTTCAGAATCAGAGAAGTTTTTGTACATTGCTTTGGAATTGTGCTTGTGTACATTGGAAGATATCGTTGAAAAACCACAAAAGTTGCCCAACTTGTGCATCCCTAAAAAGAACAACATTTTATTTCAATTGGCAAGTGGTTTACATTATTTGCATTCTTTGAAGATTGTTCACCGTGATCTCAAACCACAGAATATCTTGGTAGCAACCATTAAAAAGAACAAGCACGACAAGTCCATTATAGAAGATGGATGCGAGAACAATATCAGATTATTGATTTCCGATTTTGGGTTATGTAAGAAATTGGAGAATGATCAATCTTCGTTCCGCGCAACGACACAATATGCTGCACTGGGAACATCCGGTTGGAGAGCACCTGAATTGTTGTTGAACCACGATTTATTGGAAATCTCACCCGATTCAATTTCTTCAGTTCATTCAAACAACCAACCTTCGTCATCGTCTTCTAACACCGGAATCACTACCACCTCTTCGGGTAAGAGATTGACCAAGGCTATTGATATTTTTTCATTGGGTTGTGTGTTTTACTACATTCTCACTGGTGGATACCATCCGTTTGGGGATAGATATCTCCGAGAAGGGAATATCATCAAAGGAGAATATGATATTTCAATATTGATGGAAAAATGTCCTAATGATAAATATGAATCCACTGATTTGATAACGAAATTGATTGCCCATGATCCAAGTGTGAGACCAAACACAGCTAAGATATTGAAGCATCCGTTGTTTTGGGATGTTTCCAAACGATTAGAGTTTTTATTAAAGGTAAGTGATAGATTTGAAGTTGAACGTAGAGATCCACCCAGTGACTTGTTGTTGAAATTAGAAGAACACGCACTAAATGTACATAACGGAAACTGGCACAAGCAATTGAATGATGAAGAATTCATGGAGAATTTGGGTAAATATAGAAAATACAGTCCTGAAAAATTGATGGATTTGTTAAGAGCTATTAGAAACAAGTATCATCATTATAATGATATGCCGGAGTCATTGCAATTGAAGATGAGTCCCTTGCCATTCGGGTTTTATAAGTATTTCAATGACAAATTTCCGAAATTGTTAATGGAGATATATGACGTTGTCGAAGAGAATTTAAAAGATGAGCATGTATTTAAGGAGTATTATTAAGGTTAAATTTTGCATTATGTTTGTATTCGAGAGAGAACGAAGGAGAAAGATTGTTTTTCAATATTGTTAATTTAGTTCGTTATTAATTATTTAAAGGGAATTTATTAGAATTTTTTATTACACTATTATATTATATTATATTATACATTTATTTTTTCTATTTAGTCTTCTTTATAAGTTTTGGTTTAGATACCTTGTTACCCTTGACTTTCCCTTTATCCTTGTTCTTAGCCTTAGACTTATCCTTATTACTTATAATATCTTTTTTAATTTTCTTCTTCTCTTGTCTTGCATCCTTGGAAATACCACCCTTAGCATCACTTTCACTCAGTAAATCCGGTGAATGTTCAGTCAGTTCATCTTCAAATCTAGTATGCACCCCAATGAAATTCTTCTTACTAATGGCAGGACCTTTCAAATTCTCACCAGCAGTATTCACATTAGCACCACCCTGTTTAACTCCAATTACTCGATTCATATATTCCTTCTTCGCTTCTTCTTTCTTTTGTTCTTCCAAGGCTAATTTCTCCCGTTGTTTATCGTCCAAATCAAATGTCTTCAATCTCTGCATGGATTCTCTCACCCGAGAAAGTTCCTTTTTGATAGGATGAGAATCGGTGTCAACTCCTATTGATTTCAAATAGGCAAATAAGGTGGATATAAGGACATATGCATAATTGTTCAACAATGTGATTTGATCACGAGCTGAAGATGTGGAGTTGGTAGTGGAGTTGGTGGTGGTTGAAGATGAGGAGGAGGATTCGATTGATGTGAGAAGATCGTTGAGGGATTTATTTTGAAGCGGAGTTAGAGAGTCAGAATAGCTTGTGATGGCAGTTGAAAGAGATTGTATAAATAGTTTGACGTTAGCTATGTTTTCCATTTTGATGATGTTACTCGGTTGTTATGGTTGGTTGTATAAATAGGTGTTACTGTTCAATTAAGATTAGTTCTAGATTTTTTTTTTTTTCATGCTGTGTTGTAAAGTTTGCTTGGTGAGATGACATAGGGCCAAAAAAAAAAAATCAGTTTTACTGCTTCATCAACTAGAAGAGAAGCCATCACAAACAAACACACAAACATACAGTGATAACCATGTCAGGAATAAAGAAAAACAGAGAGATATTAACCGGGGGTAAGAAGTATATCCAACAAAAGGCCAAAAAGCATCTAGTTGAAGAAGTCACGTTCGATAAGGAATCAAGAAAAGAATATTTAACTGGTTTCCATAAGCGTAAAGTGCAACGACAAAAAAAAGCACAAGAATATCACAAAGAACAAGATCGATTGCAGAGAATCGAAGAACGTAAGAAAATCAGAGATGAGAGGAAAAGAGATGCCGAGTTGGAATTACAGAAATTCAATGATTCTATAAAAAACGTCAAGAATTTTAAAGGAGCCAATGGTAACGACGGAGATTCCATTGGAGAAGATGAAGAAGACGATGAAGATGATTGGGCTGAAGATGTTAAGATCACATTGAAAGAAGATGGTGAGTGGAGGGGGTTCAGTGAAAACCCCAAAGACGATGACTCCGATTCCGACTCAGATGATGATGAAGAAGAAGAAGCAAATGATAGACCATTAAAGGGGATATTGCATCATAACGAAGTATACAAACAAGATCCATCTCTTACAAATAGCACTATCAACGGCAATGGAGTGATAATAGATGACGAAACTACTGTGACAATCGAATCTTTGGATAATCCAAACATGACGAATTTCGAAGAAATCGCTAAACAAAACAACGTGAATCTTGAGAAATCTGAGCATATTTTGGATAAGTCAATTCAAAGAGCTAAGAATTATGCCGTGTTGTGTGGTGTGGCCAAACCTTCTGTTAACAAGACCAAGAAGAAGTTTAGATATTTGTCGAAATCCGAACGTAAGGACAATCTTCGTAAAGAAAAATCCAAGGCTAAATCTAGAGGAAAGAAATAGATTAGTTTATGTACTATGTATCAATTTTAGAGATTTATTTATAAATGCGTTCGTTGTATATCCCCCATCTTGATTTACACTGTCATTCATTAGGGTTATAGTTTGTTTGGTTTTTTTTTTTTTTGCAATAAGGACATCGTCGTGTACTTGTTACAAACATCTCTTGTACTATAAAAAACATGTACAAGAATGAGAAAATTTTTCACTTCAGTATTACTTTCTTCTTCTTCTTTTTCATCAAACAATTACAACCAAAAGTATGTTTCCAATACCATTGATATTCAACTTTGTTTAATGATAAACACATTTCTTTTTTTTGCAGGATGACAAAATTGTCGCCCCAGTCTGAATCCTTTTTCAAGGTGATGACTGAATGACACTCAATAGCCAAACACTGAAAATTCTGATCTTCAAAAAAATAAAAAACCATAGGCTAAATCATAGATTAATAAGGTTGATTTCATTAATTGAAAGAAAACAATTACTAACTATTCCACCTGTCAGACTATTTATAAATTATATTTATTGAATATAAGTAAAACCAACTACTGGTTTTTCATACAATATCTGGGTCCATTACCTTTTATTTTGTAGAATATAGCTTGTCTTCTTCGTTTGTCCAATCTCATGAAAGAACAATAGAGAAATTGATATTTGCTGATGATGTTGAAATATTTCTATGCTAATCATGAATTTTTTACTTATTAATGATTAAAACTTACTTTATATTGCTGAGGCAAATTGATTCTCTAGTTGTTCAATAATGGATTGGGCTGTAACAAAAGTTGAGTGGACATATAAGCTGTAGTAACTATGCGTATGTGTAGAGTTTACGTTTGATATCGGAATTAACATTCACATGAATTTATCCGTTTCTGTGATGTTGGTCTCATTGTCACTTTCATCAGCTGGCAATAAAGTTTTTTTTTTTTTGATTAAACATAGTGGAATACAATACAATACAATCTACAGTAATAGTGGAAGCAGTGCCCCTATTTTTTTTTTTTTCCTGGTGGACTGGTGTGTAGTGTGTAAATCAAAGAATCGGCGAGTGAGATTGTTTGCGGCCCCCCACGCCAACGAACCGAACAAAGATTGTTGTGTTGTAACAATCCCAAATCAAATCACACAGTTTTTTTTCTTCATTCTCCTTTTCTTTTCGATATCTCTTTTCATCAATTGAAATCAACTCAATTGGATACTACGATACTCATACTCACACAATGCAAGTACCTTTCCAAGTGAAATCGTTATTCCCTTATGAATCAACGTACGAGGACGACTTGAACTTTGGTAGTGGTGTCATAATCACTGTCACCGCTGTTGAAAACGATGAATGGTTTTCTGGAGAATACAACGGGAAGTCAGGAATGTTCCCAAAGAACTTTGTCGAGGTCATCCAAGCTCCTAGTATTCCTACCCTGAATCGTCCAGTAAAACAACATCCACCAGAACAGAAACCGAAAGAAGAACCAGAACCTGTCACACACAAAGAAAACGAGCCGACTTCTCCAGAATCCCCGGTTCAGACTCACTCAGTTCCAAAACCAGTTGAGACTCATTCTATTCCAAAACCTTTCCAATCGCACTCGGTTCCAATGCCATTGGGTCATTCAAAACCAATCGACCCTTACAGTATCAAGAAACAATTTGTCGCCGCCAGCACATCTTCTTATGTCCCCAAGGTCCAACCAAGGGATGAATCCAATTTAGTAGTTCATCCAGTTCACGAAGTTAAGCATGCCGACGTCAGAAGCAGTGTTGATGAACCAGAACGTGAGCACAGAGGGGGAGAAGAAGAAGAAGCCGATGCTGCTCCAAAAATGACCCTTAAGGAAAGAATTGCGATGATTCAGAAACAGCAACAAGAAGAAGCTGAACGTGAGGCTGCAGCTATAAAGAAGAAAGAGGAAAGGAAAAAGAGACTAGCTGCTGAAAAGGAAAAAGCACAACAATTGAGACATGCTCAACCCCCAACTGCTACTGAAACTGGCATTGCTACCCATGGCACTGGTGGGTCTGTCGGAAGCGAAGCTCCTATCTCACCAATCGAAGCAAGACGTTCTAGTCAATTCAGTGATTCTCATGACCATCATGGTGCTGGAAGAAAAGACGATGAAGACGAAGTGGACACTGGCGAACAAGCTGAAGTAGAAGATGAACAAGACGAAGAACAAGAACAAGGAGAAAACGATGAAGAGGAAGAAGAAGACGAAGATGAAAAGAGAAGAAAATTGGTTGAAAGAATGGCCAAGATTGCTGGTGGACGTAATATGTTTGGATTACCCTTTGGTGCCCCTGCTCCATCTGCAGCTCCTCCTGCAGTGAAGAAGGCACCAGCTCCAGTTGTACGTGACGAGGATGAAGATGATGAAGAAGACGAAACAGACGAAGACGAAGAGATGAAAACTGCACAACATGTCGAACATAAGCAGGAGACAACTGTTGAAAAGCCTATTAGGTTACAAAAACACAATACTACTGAAATTGAAGCCACAGGATACGATGCAGATTTATCAGAAGCTTCCAAACCAGAAGAAAGAAAAGAGGAAGATGAATATGACGAAGAAATAGAAGAGCAACACGAACTGCCATATCATCACCCAAGTCGTCCACCTCCACCACCGCCCCCAACTGCAAGAGAAGAAGGAGAAGAAGACGAGGAGGAAGAAGAAGAAGAAGAAGAAGAACAAGAAGAACAAGAGAAGAAGAGCCACACCCACACCATTATCATCGTATGAAGGAGGCACCTCCTCCACCTCCTGCTGGTGATCAACCACCTCCAATACCTGGCTCAATCCCATCCTTGATCCCACAGACCACTCCACCAATTCCTGGCGCAGCTCCTCCAGTGCCAGGTTCCATCCCACCTCCTGCTATTCCATCCTCAGTGCCACCCACTGTGCCACCATCAGTTCCTACGTCAGCACCTCCAATCCCAGGATCTGTTCCACCCATTCCTTTCCAAAGTAGACATACTCAAGACGATTACGAAGATAGAATTGTTGACAACGATGATGCCGATTTTGAATTCGTGGATAGAGCTCCACCGCATCCACCAGTGCCAACTGGTTTGCCAAGAGCTCAAACTTTGGAAAACTTTGATGGGGAAGATGAAGGAAAGGCTCCAAGTTTACCAAAGAGAGCTGCAACAATGCTATCTCATCATCGCTCACCACGTTCTTCACTTGATTCTGGTCATAAGCGTAAGTCACTCGATTTATCAGTGTCGAGATCAAGATCATTGAAGGACAATACATCAGTGAAGAGCCATAGTGAGATTAGCGCAGAAATCGAAAGAATTGTGCCTGATCTTGTGTATAAATTGGAGAACCAAAAAATTAGCAATAAGGGCAATAAGAAAGTTCAACTTGTTTTGGAACTTGATTATCAAAATGGTACTTTGGTGAATCATGAAGTTAGAGTCAAATCTCATCACTGACTATCCCCCTTCAAATGACATATATCTATGTATCACTTCTGTGCTTTTCCATTCTCTATTATACTTTTTTTTTGAGTAATATATATATTAATTAATTCGAAATCCATATTTTGTTTTGTGTTACACCATACTATGTACATATTTCGAAAAACAGTGAAAAAAAAAAAAAAAAACCATTGACATACAAAGAATACACACACCAATCAATCAGTATCTATCCAATTATTCCCATGAGCAACACCAGAACAACAAGTACGGCCCCAGCTCCTGTCATAAATATAGATTCACGTACATTATCGGGATTTGAAGCCAAGAAATCATTCAATTATCATCAAGGTGCATCCATCACTTCTTTGGATTTTGATGACGCGGGTCAGTATTTGATATCATCAGGGATTGATAAATCGATCCAATTGTATGATTGTCATAAGGGGACACATTTGAAAGACATCCAATCACAAAAATATGGGGTACATTCAGCTAGATTTACCCATGAAGAATTGAATTGCTTATATGCATCAACCCCCGAAATCACCAATGAATCCTCGACCAATGAGGATGTCAATGCCAATAGCACAAGTGGGAATAGTAGTAATGAGAGTGACCATACGATTCGATACTTATCATTGAATAGCAATCAATATATCCGATATTTCAAAGGTCATAAATCACAAGTTACCAACATTGAAGTAAACCCGGTGGACAATACATTTTTAAGTACAAGTTATGATGGAACTGTGAAAGTATGGGATTTGAAGAGTAGTTCACCAGTGGGGAATATTGAGGTGGGCAGTAATTCAGTGGTTGGATATGATCCCCAAGGAATAGTTTTTGCAATTGGGAAAGTGGATACGGAGAAAGATGTGGGAGTTTTAAAATTATATGATTTGAGGAATTTCGACAAGACTGCGTTCTTAAAAAAAGAAATACCCATATTGAAAGGACAAATATGGAATAAATTGAAATTCTCCAACAACGGGAAACTAATCTTGATATCCACCGATTCTCCAGAACATTATATCCTTGACGCATTTCTGGGACAAGTGTTAGCCATTGTTCGATTAGCCATAAGTACCACTCCGGACAACACGATGAGATGGATGCAGTTCAAGTATCCCTATTCTGGATGTTGTACGTTTTCACCCTGTGGGAAGTTTTTATTTGTGGGTACACCAAAGAATACGATTAATATTTATGATGTGTCTAATCTACAGCCAAATCCTAATGGAAGACCGGTAATACTATCAAGAACCACCAATGTATTGCAAACAGCCAATTATGGTCTTCCCAAGATCGTGTCGTTCAATCCAAAATTGCTCGAATTGGCCAGTGCTGATACCACGGTGACTTTGTGGCTGCCAACAGATAATTGAGCTCCACACAGACGAAATCATAGAACCAAAAGAAAAAAAAAATTTTCATATCGACACTTTTTGTTAGTACATAGAGTTAATGAATACTTCAATCAAAAATCTTGTAAATAGGACAACCACGAAGTCAACGACTACATTGCTACGATGTGTCCCATCTCCACCACCACCTTCACAGCCAACTACCAGCTCGATCCCCGCACCAGTGCTGCTGTTTAGGAATCAAGCTCCATTGCAATGCAAGACCGCCAGGAAGTTTTATCAATGCGAAAAACCACCCTCATTCCAATTGCCAAATACTTTACCCAAAGATAAGTCCGAGATACGAGGAATAGATAATAACGTCCATCGATGGATAACGACGAAAATGCCTTGGTCTAAATATCCCACCATTGTGAAGAATCAGTTTATGGGGATTCAATTTTTCCCGCAACATCATTTCGTGTCAAGATTCCGAAAATCAAACATCTCCTTTGTTATGAATATATACCGAATACCAGAATATAACGATTCGGACTTACAAAAGGCAATGTCGACGTATAACGGCAAATACTCCAAAGTCCAATCAATCAAAGCCAAACATCTGCCTCTTCAAACAGCTTGTGGCAGAACAAAAATAAAAAAACTATTCCGGAGTTTATTTGTGACTGCCTTGAACGAATGTGGGAAAATACCGAATGAACACAGATTAGCAGGAACATACGCATGTGTTATTTTGAAAGTGCCAATTACTGAAGAGCAGAAACAATTTGTGATTAAAGAGTATATCCAAATGATTCAAAAAATTACCACAGATGAAAATACATGGGACGTTGCAGACAATTTTGGTACGCAAGGGGACGCCAATGCCTTCCAAACTCTAAAGAATATGGTCAAACTTAATTGGAATGTGGGAAAATATCAAAGTCCCAAAGTAAGATTTCCATTTCTTAATGTACAACAAGCACAGAGGTCGGCTGGTGTGAGAGAAAGTCGTACTGATAGAGGCAATTCATCTACTAAATCAGTTAGAGATCGTCCACCAGCCCAACCAACCTCCGGCAATTCCCCAACCGATTTAGTGAGAAAGTTTCTCAACACCAGCCCCGGTGGTAAAAGAAAACCAACTGGTGGTAAAAGACCAGAACAGCATAGAAAGAAATGGAAGAAAAAATTGTGATGCTGGTTGCAAATAATTTTTTTTTTTTTTATGAAACGTACAATCTTACTCCTTATTGGGGATGGTCATGTACTGGCACTATCGCACGACCTAAGATTTTGCTGGTCTATAAATATGACCCCAATTCTCACTCTTCACAATTTTTTTTTGTTGCCTTTTTTTTTTTTCATTTTCTTATCTATCAGTCCAAAAAAGCAAAGTCATGTTATCATTGAAGTCCAGAGTATTTGCCATAAATGATCCAAGGTAAGTATATAGTTTTTTTTTACTATTTCTTTTATTTTTGTTTCTACTTTGAATGATTTTTTTTTTCATAATGAGTTTTTGTTATTTTTTTTAACGATTTTTCATGTAGCGTTCCAGTGTCTTTTGAATGATCCAATTTTCCAGAGTGTTATAATTCCTTCTGTTTTGCCTCCGAATTTACGAATTAATGTCCCTATCCAGTTTCCATTATATGCCATATCTGAATTTTTTTTTTTTCAAATGATTCCCAAACCTCATCCGCGTGTGTGTATATATATATTTTTAGGAATATTCAATGGGAAGTGAAAGAGAATTTATCTGCGCTGTCCGTTTTTTTTTATCCTCAATGTCGTTCCATGTCAGTTTCGGCTTTTCCACTACAGCATTTCAGTTTTCTAACTTATGTCTACAACGTTTTTATCCTCAACTTCCGGAAAAAGAGAATACGAATAAGTGAAATAATCCCATTCTTGCTCTACTCCCCCCGACAAAAAAGATTATATATGCTACTTCTACGATGTCAGAATTATTAGTTAGTGTTCGCCTTCCCTACATCCTTCCTCCTGTTGCAACCTCCACCTTTTTTTTTATGAACTACCACATATGAAATCATTATGCGATTGCTTTTATCCTTTCATATATCCTATTTTCCACGAGTATGCTAAGCGATTCTAGTTTTCGATTTCCTGTCCGATTTTTTTTTTCTTATGAATGTGTTTTGATCCCATCAACTAAATGTTTTCGTTGTTTCCCCTTGGTAGATTTTTAATTGTGCTTTATTTTTTTTTTTTTATTTTGAATTACTATCCAAAACTCAGATGTTCTAGTGGGTAAGTATTGATCTTTTTTTTTTCATTTGATTCTTTGAAGAGTAAATTTTCTTTCATTTTTTATTTGATTTTTTTTTAACGTTTTTTTAGGATAACCAGTTTTCAGATTTAGGAATGATTTGAAGAAAATGATGCATGAAGAGAGAGATGAAATAACGCTTTGGATCATTTAACTCTGGTCTTGGGTGATACTGAACGTGACTTTGCTTACCATGGATGTATATAGTTTTCGATTAATATACGAGTTTTAATGTCTTGTGTTTGATTCTGAACTATTGTCTAATCATTGAATGTTGTCTAGTCATGGAATGTTGTCTAATCATGGAATGTCGTCCATTGATGCACTATCATCCAATTAGATAAACAATTGACACTGCCTCGTTTGCAATTACATTTATTCAATATCTTACTATAAATAGGCGGTCTTCCTCTATTGGTTTTATATACTTATTTTGTTTAGGAGGACAATCAATTACTCTACATTTTCACTGATATTGTATACTTCGGTAAACATATATTCACGTTTGATACTAAATACATTAAGGTTGATAATACCGTATTTGAGTTATTAAAACAACAACACCCACAAATCAAACACTTGTTATATTCTATGAAACCTTGTTCTTGCATGACCTCCCAGTTGTGGCGAACCACATTACTGAGTTTGATCGTGGTGTCTTGTGCCAGGGTTTCAGAAGAAGTCGCCTAAAGTTTGAGCTTTTTTTTTGTGTGACCTGTGGGGGGAGAGGAAATTAATAACCTGACAATAGGAGATTTTTCCTATTAAAGTTTAGGGCGTAATTTTATCACGAGATTCTAGCCTAGCAACCGCAGATTCTTGGGTTTCCAAAACTCACACGTCATCGTTATCTTCATCATTTTCGTGATCACTACCAAGAAGAACAAGCAACAATGAAGCAATGGTGGGTATATAAGCAATTACCCTTTCTCTTCCTCTTCATTCAATCGTGGCGCGTCGTGTAATTATATTACAAAATCAACTTGAAATTTTCACATTCTTTACTGCCACCACATCACCAAAAACAACAACCAAACGCAGCAAGAAATCTCACCAGCCCCTTTAAATATTTTTCCCTTGTTCTGGTAATTTTTTTTTTTTTTT
>JAKTVH010000061.1:0-11177 GCA_030557105.1 Candida frijolesensis | reverse complement strand
TTTTTTTTTTCATTTGATTCTTTGAAGAGTAAATTTTCTTTCATTTTTTATTTGATTTTTTTTTAACGTTTTTTTAGGATAACCAGTTTTCAGATTTAGGAATGATTTGAAGAAAATGATGCATGAAGAGAGAGATGAAATAACGCTTTGGATCATTTAACTCTGGTCTTGGGTGATACTGAACGTGACTTTGCTTACCATGGATGTATATAGTTTTCGATTAATATACGAGTTTTAATGTCTTGTTATATTCTATGAAACCTTGTTCTTGCGTGACCTCCCAGTTGTGGCGAACCATATACTGACTTTGATCGTGGTGTCTTGTGCCAGGGTTTCAGAAGAAGTCGCCTAAAGTTTGAGCTTTTTTTTTTGTGTGACCTGTGGGGGGAGAGGAAATTAATAACCTGACAATAGGAGATTTTTCCTATTAAAGTTTAAGGCGTAATTTTATCATGAGATTCTAGCCTAGCAACCGCAGATTCTTGGGTTTCCAAAACTCACACGTCATCGTTATCTTCATCATTTTCGTGATCACTACCAAGAAGAACAAACAACGATGAAGCAATGGTAGGTATATAAGCAATTACCCTTTCTCTTCCTCTTCATTCAATCGTGGCGCGTCGTGTAATTATATTACAAAATCAACTTGAAATTTTCACATTCTTTACTGCCACCACATCACCAAAAACAACAACCAAACGCAGCAAGAAATCTCACCAGCCCCTTTAAATATTTTTCCCTTGTTCTGGTAATTTTTTTTTTTTTTTTAACAATCCTGATTCTGTAATTACAGCAAACAAAAAAAAAATAATTGAATTGATATCACTTTCTTTTTATTCCTCCCCAAGACAGGACATACTCATTAATCCTTAAAAAAAAGACTTTGCTGATCAACCATGACATTGCCAATTCAGGATTTAGAACCTGATTTCTACATCGCAGTTAATTATCCTATCGACAATGGTAAACCTGCAACTCAAGCTACATCAGATTTGAAGAAATTGGTTGATTTGTTATACGATAAGGGGTTTTCGGCGCAAATCAGACAAGGTAATTTGGAACAATTGTTGGTTTTTATCAAATTATCCTCATACAAGTTCTCAGAAGAAGCCGAAAAAGATTTAATCAGGAATTATGAAGTTGGGGTCACTTCAAAGGACGAATTATTTGCTTCCAAGTTAAGAATCATCCACAACTATTTGACCAATCCAGTTGCATGTGACGGATGTGGGTTGACCCCACGGTCCGGTGATTGGAAGTTTGTTGATAGCATTGTTCCAATTACTGAAGCTTTCAACGATTCCACATTTGTCGAAGACTTGAAGGTCACCGTACTTTCTCAACCTAATTTGTCCACCAATCAGATCAAGCAAACTTATGGCACTCAAATTGCCCTTTACTTTGAATTCGTGAAACATTATACGTTCTGGTTGGTTTTATTATCCATTTTTGGATTGTTTTCTTATGTTAGACAAAACCAAAGGTTCCTGTTGGCGTATTCCATTGTTAATTTGATTTGGGGAGCATTGTTTTTAAGCTCATGGCATAGAAGAGAACAACATTTGGTTAACTTGTGGGGTGTGCAAAACTGCCATTTTGCCGAAGATCGTAACACTGAATTGGCTCAGGTGAATCAAAAATACGAAGAAAAATCTACTTACTTCCATGCCAACAACACCGATGGAGTTAGGTTTTTCAAACAATTGGCATTCATTCCAATTGCATTGGGATTCACTGCTGTTTTGGTTAGTTACCAATTGACTTGTTTCTGTATTGAAATCTTTTTAACTGATATTTATGACGGTCCAGGTAAATCTTTGTTGACTTTGTTGCCAACTGTTTTAATTTCCGTTTTTGTTCCGATTTTAACCATTGTTTATAACTCGGTTACCAATGCTGTCATCAATTGGGAAAACCACGATAATGCGTATAGTAAAAACAATTCGATTTTGATCAAAACTTTTGTCTTGAACTTTTTGACTGGTTATGTTCCTTTGATTATCACCTCATTTATTTACTTGCCATTTGCTCATTTGGTTCAACCTCATTTGGGTGACATCAGATCTTCCATTGCATCGTATGTTGGTGAAAACAGGTTCTACTCCAAATATTTATTGCATTTGAAGAGCCAGCAAGAATTCCAAATCAATCAAAATCGATTGAACAACCAATTCTTTTACTTCATGGTCACTAACCAAATTATCCAAATGGTCTTGAAATACATTCTCCCATTGTTTTTAAGAGTTGTTTTCAACTTTATTGATAAAGTGCAAAAGAAGCCAACTTTGGATACCAAGAATGATAATCCAGACGAAGCAATCTGGTTGCATAACGTCAGGTTGTCATTGAAATTACCTGAATACAATGTTGATGATGATTTCAGAGGATTGACTTTGCAATTTGGTTATTTGGCACTCTTTGGTCCAGTTTGGCCATTGGCTTCAATTGTTTGCATTGCTTTTAACATTATTTTCTTCAAGTTGGATACTTTCAAATTGTTGAATGGCAAATATTTCAAACCACCAGTGCCAAAGAGAGTCGACTCTATTCATCCATGGAACTGGGCTCTTTACTTATTGGCCTGGATTGGTTCCATTATTTCCCCAGTTGTTACTTCTTTCTATCGTCATGGTACTGCTCCTCCAAAGAGTTTGGGTCAATTTGCCTTTGATAAAGCCAGTGTTCATGTTTCATCCACTGTTTCCTTAGTTTTATTGATGTTTGCTACCGAACATGGTTTCTTGATTTTATCTTATACTTTGTACAAGTTGTCCGCTTTGTTCAAGAGTGAAGTTGAATGGGAAAATGACTTTGTTGACAATGACATCAAGTTAAGACACGACTACTATTCCGGTAGAGTTAAACCTACATTCAAACTCCGCCGTGATGAAGGATGGGACACATTCACTCCAGAATCAACATTGAATTTTGGTGCACCAAAGCCAACCACTGCTGGTCAAGAAGAAACCCCAATCGAAACAGTTGGCGAAGCTAAGGAAGGTTATCTGACTTCAGCTGAGAAATCAACCACCACTGCAACCTCTCGTACTGAAAAGTCAAAAATCGTCACCGAAAAGGAAGCCTTGTTGAAGAAAAAGGAAGCTGAATTGAGTGAATTAGAAAAATCCAAGCAAAATTTAGAAAGTTTTAAAGACCCAAGTGATACTGTCATTGTTTCCAAACCTAAATCAGATGGCACTCCAGTCTACAGCACTATAGATAACAACACTCATGTTACTGATCTTGAAAAGAAAGATGACGAACTGAGATCCACCAGTGCTCCAGCCCCAAAGACCGAATCAGCACCTGTACCTGCAGCTTCACCTGAGGCAAAAACCAATGACGTTATTGCTGCTGCAACTGCTGCTGCCAGTGCTGGTTGTGATCCAGCTGATGAAGGCAAGGCTACTGTTCAATCACAAACCTTGGATCCTAAGAATTTGGCACCTACTGAAGCCGAGTCAGTTCATAGTAAGACTTCTTCTGCCAAGCTTGCTGCTAGTGGTTCTTCCTCAAATGCTACGGGCTCCCCAGCTAGAAGTTCATCTATTAGAGACGGTGTCAGTAAAACCAAGAAGAAGGTTGCAAATGTTGTTCACACTGTTGAAGACAGCGCCGATTATAAAAAATTCATAAGTGAAGCTGAAAAAGAAGCCAAGAAGTCGAAATCCGGACTCAAGAAGTTGTTCAAGAAATAAGTTACTTTATAAATAAAAATGTTTCCTTTTTTATATATATTTTTTTTTTGTACTTTTATTTACCCCAATCATTTTTTGTAGTATTTTATAAATACATTATACACATAAAAGTAATTGCCTTATCTAACATCTATGTTTGTTGTCTTGGAGGACGGACACCAAAGATAGTAGTGCCTACTCTAACATTAGTGCTGCCTTGTTTAATTGCTTGTTCGAAATCATTACTCATCCCCATGCTTAATTGCAAATCCAAATTATACTTTTCATCCAAGACTTTCTTTAGTTCGACTAATTTCTGAAAATCTTTGTTCTCATCATTTGATGATGTTGATTCACTGAAAGATCCAATCGTCATTAATCCCAAAAGTTTCAATTTTTTGCATTCTTTGTCGTTAATCAAATATTCCACGGTGGCTTCAAGATCTTCCAATTTCAAGAACCCAGATTTTTGTTCTTCACCTGACGTGTTCACTTGTAAAAACACATTCATCGTTTCACTTCCTTCGATTTTATTTCTCGAATTATCCAACTGTTTACATTTCTTCAAGGAATCCAAAGTTTCAACAGCATACAAGTTCTCAACATGTTTGCTCAAATCTTTACATTTCCCAGATTGCAAACCACCAATGAAATGCCATTTGATATCTTTAGGTAATTCACTTGCCTTAGAAATCAACTCTTGCACGTAGTTTTCTCCAAAATGACGTACCCCAATAGAATACAATGCCATGATATCGGAAGCTGGCTTTAATTTAGACACAGCAACGAGGTTAACATTGGGGTTTAGGGTTTGTACCTGTGATAACGTGTTGTTGTAGTTGGTTATTAATTCTTGTTTTCTTTCTTCGGTAGGTTGTGGATATTGAGACATTGATCTGATCAATACTCTTGTGTGAGGTTGTAGTTTAACAAGGGAAGGTAATAATAAAGGTGATGATGATCTGATCATTTTTATATGTGTCTTATGGTTGGTGGGGAAAAAGCGAAAAATTTATATGAGTGGAGCCGTTAGCATGTAGCTTTGAAAAAAAAAAAAAAAGAAAAGAGCGAAAATTGAAATTCCTGCATATGCTCATCGCAACCTTTCCGCTTTGTTCTTTTTGGTTGTAAGAATTTTTTTTTCTCTTTTTCTTCATCCCGTACCAGTGCCTTGATCATTGCAAATCAACAAAGCTACCACCACTGCTACTACGAACATCCCATCAATCACACCTCCCAAACTGATAAGCATGACTGACTTCGTATACCAAGGAGAAGACTTTGACGAAAAAGTCAAGAAACAAGTCGAATTCTACTTCAGTGACAGTAACTTACAAAGTGATAAATTCTTGTGGAAAATCTACGAAAGCAATGATGGCTGGGTCGAATTGAAGACCATTTTAACATTCGGAAGAATGAGACAATACAGACCAGAAGAAAAAGTCATAGAAGCTTTGAAAAAATCCGAGAAATTGGTCTTGTCTACCAACAACGATATGATTAGAAGAAAAGATCCCGTCAAAGATTTCAACGAAGTTAAAAACACCAAAAAGAGAAACACTTTACATATTGAAGGATTCCCAAAAACATTGTCACAAGAAGACTTGGAAAATTGGGTTAATGAGAAAATTATCGTTGCATTGCCAAAGGAAAAAGAAGTCTGTTCTATACGTAGAATCAAAAGCAGAAACACCAAGGAATTCTTTGGTGTTGTCGATGTTGAATTCAAAACTCAAGAAGATTGTGAATTCGTTTTGAATGCTGTGGAATTATCATATCCTCAAGGAATTGTCACCAAAGAAGAAGCAGAAACTTTGGAAAAGAAGGATTTCTTGAAGAAAATGACCTTGTTAACTTTCCAAGAAATGAGAGAAAGTGGAAAGAGATTCGGTGTCAACGAAGTCACTAAGAGAAGAAACAGTTTCAACGATAAAGGTGGTAACAAGAAATTCAAAAAGGGTAACAACAACAAAAATAAGAACAACAACAACAAAAAAGACAACGATGAAAAACTTCAAAAAGTAGAAGAAAAACAATCCGCTGAAACTTCAAAAGAAGTCAGTGAAGCTCCAACAGAAACTAACGAAGCTAGTGAAGCACCAAAAGAAACTGCCACTGAAGCTGCTCCAAAGGAAGCTGAACCCGTCAAAGAATCCGCTGAACCAGCCAAAGAAGACTAATTGCGTACTTTATACTATTACTTCATCCTAACTATCATATCATGAGATATCACATTAACGTATTGTTACATTCTGTAAACTATTTATGTAAATAAATAAATAACTGCAAAAAAAAAAAAACCATTCCAGAGTTGCATGTATCATGTGACTTGTTATTTTTTTAACTTTGTGCGCGTTGTTACCAGACGCAGAACAACACGCGTCAGGAAGTAAATTTTTTATTTTCCATCTAAACAACTTCATCATCAGTCCTGTGAATTAGAGATCACAACCAAAATGACAACTCCAGTTAGTGATGGATTCAAGAAGGGCGTTGCATCTGCATTTGGTCCTAATGTCAAATTATCCGACGAAGAATACGAAAAGCTAAAATGGTTGTCGGAAACCTATGAGAAATCAATGGAAGATATGTTTTTAGAATGGGAATCATTTAATGTTACTGAAGTACAGCAAGATTTGGAATTAAATTTGGATTCATTGAATCAACTTCAAGTATATTTACAAACGAGACTATCCAAGAATCAGACCCCAGGTGGCGGTTCAAAGAAATTTAAGGATAATGGATCGAACAAGAAGTTCAAGAGAAATGATCTCAGTAGTGGTGGACATATCCCAAGCACTCCTTATTTAAAGAAGAGAAAATTGGATGACGAATTGAACTCGACTCCTGATTTCAAGACCCCAATGGGACATGCCAATGTTAGTTCTCCAGGTGCTGGTACGGATTTTGAAACTGCAAATAATAGCTTTGCGGGAACAATCGAATCAACTTCTTCAAACATCCTATTGGAAACGTTGAATCCACATATTGAAGAAATTGAAAATGATGAACTCAATGAAGAGAAGCCATTCAGATTAGCTACAAATTTCGATTCCAGTAAGTTTAAATTCCGTACCATGCAAATGAAATTATTAGAAAGTGCCGATGTGTTGGATGATCAAATTGACAGAATGATAAACTTGTATCAAGAACAGAATAAAACTGCCGATTTGCAATTTGGAAATCCTTGTTTGAGTACCCAATCGGACATTTTATGTTGTGGCAGAATTGTTCCTGATAATCCCAGTTACGACAAGGAGATTTTGAATAGTACTAGTTTGTTCTTGGAGACGTCAAGAATGTCGGGTATTGGGCAAAGAGTGCCTTTGAATATCGATAATTTGCCATCTTATTCACTTTTTCCTGGTCAAATTGTTGTACTTAAGGGCAAGAACCCAAATGGGAAATCATTTATTGTCGAAGAAAACATGTCGTTACCTCAATTAGGGGCCCCCGTCACCAGTAATGATGAGTTAAACCAATTTGCAAGATTACAGAGCACTAGTCAAGGATTGAAGGTTCTAGTTGCTTCGGGACCGTTTTCCAATCTGAATAAATTGAACTTTGACAAGTTGGACCATCTCATTCATCAGATAAACACAAAAATCTTACCACAGATTGTTATTCTTAATGGTCCGTTTTTGGATTTGACTAACAAAGTGATAGAATCTGGCGATTTTGAATTTGATAAACACCAAGAAAAACCAAAGAACTTGGACGAAGTTTTCAAGTTGCTTGTGACTCCAATCCTAAAAAAGATTGATTCCCGAATTCAAGTTATATTATATCCTCATTTGCGAGACTCGTGTGTTAAGCATTGTTCATACCCACAAGATGCGTTTGATAGAAAGAAATTTGGATTACCTAAGAATTTCCAAGTTTTCCCAAACCCTAGTAGTTTCCAAATCAACGAAATACTAATTGGAAATTCCAACTTGGACATTTTTAAGGACTTAAGGGACGTGTTCAAAGAAGACACCACCACCAATGCGGTTTTGCCAAATAATAACAGATTTGAAAGAATAATCAACCATGTGTTTGAACAAAGACGTTACTATCCTGCATTCCCAGGGGCTGTGGGACATCAACCAAAATCAAACAACACAGAATTGTTGAATGGTGCAGAAGGTGAAAACTTGGATGGGTTGACCGTTGGTGGATCGTGTTTGGAAACTCCTTATTTGGGATTAACTGAATTGGGAGATTCATTGCCTGACATTTTGATACTACCTTCAGAGTTGAAATATTTTGCCAAAATCGTGCAAGGTGTAATAGTGATCAATCCAGGTTTGTTTATTAAACCAAGTAAAGATTCCAACAGAGAAGACGGAAGTTATGCTGTGGTTAGTATTAAACCGCCTTCTTTGGAAGATGAGCAGAATAACGTTGAAGCTATTGACGATTCGAATACCTTATATTACCATAATGTTTACAAACGGTCTCGTGTAGATATTTACTCCAGTTAGTAGGTTGTTATATGTAAAATGAAATTGCATTTATTTGTGATAGATAACAAATATTATTGCCAAACGCGGTGTAATTGTGAAAAATGAAAACTTTGAACCCTGTTGCTGTAAAAAAAAAAAAAAAAACCCAACTCAGAAATACTTTTAGATCCCAGATGTAATCGTTCTTCATGGCAACTTACTCGATGATCTCCACAAGATCCCACATCACACCATTTTGGAAACAACTGCTTCTACCTATACGGTGGACCCATTCATACAAATTACGTGATTACCAAGAAGATGCCATCAACAAGGTGATGAACGCATCCAAAAGAGGACTTAAACGCCAAGCAGTAGTCATGGCCACCGGTGGAGGGAAGACCGTTGTGTTTAGTCATCTAATTCCCCTATTATCAGGCAAAGGTTCTAAAACAATAGTATTGGCACATACACAAGAATTAATCAATCAGTCGAGGGACAAAATTTCAAAAATCAATCCCCATTTGAAAGTGGGAGTAGAAATGGGGAAACTCCGATCAGATGTTGATGATGATGTAATTGTTGCGTCTGTGAGTTCATTAGCTCGAATGAATCGATTTGAAAAATTTGATCCCGAAGATGTCAAGACGATTATTATTGATGAGTGTCATCATGCTGCTGCATTTTCATATCGAAAAATATTAAAGTACTTTAAAGCCGATGATAAAGATACCGATGTCAACGTTATTGGACTTACTGCCACATTACATCGACTGGACGCGTTAAGTTTGGGAACAGTTTTTGATGAAATTGTTTATGAGAGGCCACTTAAGGCAATGATTGAGAATGGTGAATTGTGTGAGTTCGTGATCAGTGAAACAGCCGTGGAAGGTTTAAACTTGGATAATGTTCAAGTTGTGAAGGGAGACTATGACACCTCGAGTTTATATAACGCGTTGTCTGAGATTGATATAAATCAGAAGATTCTATTGAGTTACATGAAAATGGTCGAAAGTGGAACATATAAAAGTACGTTGATCTTCTGTGTTAGTATAGAGCACTGTTATGAATTATGTGGCTTATTTCAGTCGCAAGGAATTGACGCCCAGTATGTTACCGGACGAACCACGAAATCTGAGAGAGTCGATATTGTGGAAGATTTCAAAAATGGGAAAATACCTGTCTTGTGTAACGTTGGGGTATTCACAGAAGGTACTGATATTCCTGGCATTGATTCCATAATACTTTCACGTCCAACGTTGTCAAATACCTTAAAATTGCAGATGATAGGTAGGGGGTTGCGCAAACATCCTGGAAAGACTCACTGTCATGTGGTGGACCTAGTTGGAACTACGAAAAAGGGTCTCAATATTGAACCTTCATTACATGGCATCAACATAGACTTTAGCCGAACGCCTGAACGAGGAATTGACAAACGTCAAGAGCACTATGATGAACTCATGAGGATCTCGTCCTTAGAATCTGTCGAGCAAAAGCGAAATCTCATGGTTCGAAAAGTTTTGGATTTGCACAGGCAAGGTTCAATGACATTTGAAACCCGTGATGGATTAAAAATATTTGAAACTTTTGTGCTGGATATTGAAGTGATAAAGGGTGTTTTTATGAAAGGACCGCTTCCGTTGGTTCTTTTAAAGGACGCCTCTCGTCTGAGCCGTGAAGGGAATGATTCAGAATATATTTGGGGTATGACCGCTGGTTATAAAGGTTTTTTTTTGGTAAAAATGCCTAGAAATAGTGAACCACCAGTTTTTACGTTATCTCATAACAGTTATCTGTTTAAACACGGACATACAGAAAATGCTAAAATCTTGGAAACGAATAATGTTTTTGAGTTGTTTGATGTCTTACAAGAAAAGTATCCTGAGGAAGTAAAATTTGCCCAGGCTACCAGATCCTTCTACAGAAAGTCAACAAGCGCACAAATTGAGTACATTTTATCTGCAATGGACAACACAATTTTTCATTATAGTCAAACGTATGGACAAAATAAAGATAAACTAGCTAAATGTGTTAAAGCGGTGCTACAGAAAGAACCTTTTGTTCTTTCGTCGAACATGATATTTGCGTTGAAATACTCAAAACAATCATACTATTGGATAGTAAAATTGAGGGTAATATTGAGCAAAGCAAACAAATTGTACAGTATTATGGAATAGTACTGACGTGGGTGAAAGATTAGATGCATAATATTCTACATCGTTTAATCACGTGACTTGTCAATTGGGTGTATCGGAAAAACGAATAATATAGGTAGGAAAAAAACGTAAATAGAAACGAAAAAAAAAAAAAACAATTGATATTAGTAAAACTGCAAACATACATTACAAACCATTTAACCAACGATGAAAAACATATTTGGGTTGATACTACCGATACTTGTCCTACTCGGAGTGGTTTTTTCGAGTGAAAATGCACAAGAAAGTGTCCAACAACAAGCAGTACACCAACATGAAGAAAAACCAAGCCGTCATTCAAACAACTGGGCAGTTTTAGTGTCTACATCAAGATTTTGGTTCAACTATCGTCATATGGCAAATGCATTAAGTTTATATCGTACAGTGAAGAGATTAGGTATACCAGATTCACAAATCATATTGATGTTGTCTGATGATATTGCATGTAATCCGAGAAATGCATTTCCTGGTACGGTGTTCAACAATATGGACGAAGCTATCGATTTATATGGGGAATCTATTGAGGTGGATTACCGTGGTTACGAAGTGACTGTTGAAAATTTTATGAGATTATTGACAGATAGATGGGATTCCGACCAACCTAGGTCGAAAAGATTGTTAACCGACGAGAACTCAAATATTTTCATATATTTGACTGGTCATGGTGGTAATGAGTTTTTGAAATTTCAAGATGCGGAAGAAATCAGTGCTTATGATTTGAAGGATGCCTTCAATGTAATGCACCAACAAAAGAGATACAATGAGATTTTCTTCATGATTGACACGTGCCAAGCAAACACCATGTACGAAAAGATTGAAGCTCCTAACGTGTTAGCAGTTGGGTCCAGTGAGTTGGACGAAAGTTCATATTCCCATCA
>JAKTVH010000060.1:31505-54326 GCA_030557105.1 Candida frijolesensis | reverse complement strand
TCTCCAAACTTGGCTAGGTGCGCCAGTCATATTTGTTTACGACTGTAATAGTGCGGGGAACATAGTTCACAATTTCAAGAAATTTGTCCAGAAACGTATTGATGACGATAACGAAGGCAACCATGATCAGAGTGCTCCTTCACCTACATCTGCGTATTTGGATTGCATACAATTAGCAGCTTGTAAAAGCAATGAATTACTACCTATGAGTCCAGACCTACCGGCGGATCTATTCACCTGTTGTTTGACAAGTCCCATTGATATTAGTGTAAGGTGGTTTATCATCCAAAGTTCTCTAAAGAAAGGATACTATGATTCCTTGC
This sequence comes from Candida frijolesensis, assembly GCA_030557105.1. Lineage (NCBI taxonomy): Eukaryota > Fungi > Ascomycota > Pichiomycetes > Serinales > Debaryomycetaceae > Candida > Candida frijolesensis. The sequence goes on along the minus strand of JAKTVH010000060.1, from coordinate 54,003 downwards.
CAAGAAACTCCATTGGCAACGTGATTATTCCAGGTAACTTAAATGACAGAAGAACGCCATTGGGTGAATTGAATTGGATATTCACAGCAATCACGGATACAATTGCATGGACGTTGTTGTCGAGACCAATTTTTAAACGTTTGTTTCGACAGGATTTGATGGTAGCTGCCTTATTCAGAAACTTCCTTTTAGCAAAAAGAATTATGCCACATTTGAATTGTAACCCTATAAGTGATCCACCATTGCCAGAAGCTGTTCGGTTTCATCCAATATGGGATTCATGGGATTTGGCTATAGATCAGGTACTTTCGAAGCTATTAAAATCAGCTCAAGACGAGGCAGCTGCTGCTGCTGCCGCGGTTGCTCTTTCCACTCCCACCGGTGCTTCTTCCACGTCCACTACTGGACCACTTGCATTGGTTCAAAATGGCTCAACAAAATCAGACTCCGTAGCTCATCAAACCAACGGGAGCGTTACTCATGCACATTCCGTACCTCAGAACTTGGGCAACTACCAGTACACAACTTTCTTTGAACAACAATTGACAGCATTTGATATATGGCTAAAATACGCTGGTCCCTCAACAAAGGAGCCACCAGAACAATTACCCATTGTTTTGCAAGTGTTGTTGTCCCAAGTGCATAGATTGAGAGCGTTAATCTTGTTATCGCAGTTTTTGGATCTTGGACCTTGGGCAGTATACTTGTCTTTGGCAATTGGAATATTTCCTTATGTATTGAGATTACTTCAAAGCCCGGCTCAGGAATTAAAACCAGTTTTGATATTTATTTGGGCAAGAATCATGGCTGTTGATTATAAGGGCACTCAACAAGAACTTTGTAAAGACAAAGGATATAACTATTTCTATTTGATTTTGAACTCGAGTCCAGCAAGCCATGTCAACGGTGGCCCCCACCCCAATACTCCTAATGGGGCGGGAGCAATGCTTATTAACGACGACCATAAAGCTATGAGTGCATTCATTTTGACATTGTTTATCAAGGATTTTAAAAATGGACAACGTTTGTGCTATTCTACCGAAATTATTAACAATTGTTTAAAATTCATACAAACAAGTGACAACCCATTGCTTAGACAATGGTGTAGTTTATTGTTATCTCAATTGTGGAATCGATACCCCGATGGTAAATGGATAGTCTACAAAAATGGCTACATAAACAAATTGTTAACTTTGATTGACGACCCAATTCCAGAAGTCAGAACATCCATTTTAGTCGCATTGACTACCTATCTTTCTGATCCTCCACATTTGGCACCACCACAACCAACCAATCCTGTTGCTGTAAATACGACAGATTTGAGAAAAGATGAGATCAGACAGCAAGATTTGAAGTTAGCAAATGCTGTTCTTGGATTGTTGGGTGATGGATCACCCATTGTTAGAAAAGAATTGGTTTTCTTCATCAACAAATTTGTGCAAACTTATTCAAAGTTTTTCTTGATTGTTGCGTTTAACCAATTACAGGAAGAGATTGTATTGATTGAAAATCCAAACTACCTAAACGATTTCAGAAAACGTTCACCAGCATATGGGTCTATTTTCAGTTCCATCTGGAAAGCATTACTAATCTTGTCAGAGGACCCTCATTGTGAAGTTAAACAACTCGCAGAAACATTGATTGATTACGTGATGGTGCAATTGAACGAAAGTGAATTGTCTGCGCTTGTGAAAGAGATGCAAGATTATTTGTTGAGTAAATCCACTATTAATATCAGTGAGAGCTTCAGGCCTACTAAACCACTTGTGAATAAACAATTGGGATCCAAGAGGCAAGCGTCGAGTGCTTCTGTGATGAACAGAAAGAATGTATTGAAGATTGATGGTTCATCGTTGGTTACCAGATCTGCATCTGCTAATAATCTCAATGGTGATAACGCAAACGGTGACAATTCTGACGCTGAATCAATCACTTCTAAATTGAAGAATTTGTCAGTATCAAAACTTTTCAAGAGTTTCCAAATCACCGAAGAAAACGATTTGAAAAGCTTGACAAGGATCTTGAACCCTGGTCCAATTCAATCAAGTTATGGAACCGAGTACATTCCTACGACTTCATTTTATAATAAACGCGACTTGACTGAAGCACCGGAATTACCATTTGAATCTGGATTCTTTGAGTATAGTTGTGAATATTTCCAAGAACCACAAATGTCAAGGAATGAAATTGACGAACCAGGTTCTAAAGAATATGTGAAACGATTATGGCGAAGAAATAGAAATGAGTCTATCATTCAAGAAACACAGCCACAAAAGGAAATGGCATTGAGAGGTGAATGGAGTAAAGATGTTCAAATTCTCAATAATAAAACGCAACCAAAATGTATCAAGTTTACTCAATTTGAGAAAATCCTTGTGGCGAGTGATGAAAAAGATAATATTACTGTCTGGGATTGGGGAAACAATCAAGTTGTTAAGAAATTCTCCAATGGAAATCCATTTGGAACCAAAATAACTGATATCAAATATTTGAATGAAGATGATTCTCCATTAATGTTAACTGGATCATCGGATGGTGTAATAAAGATTTATAAAAACTTTCATAATTACGAAAATGATATTGGAAGTAGTATATCCAAGAACAGTAGTGGTGGTGATGATGATTTTGATGGCGACCATGATGGAGAAAAGAAAGTTGAATTGGTTACTGGATGGAGAGCATTAACGGATTTGTTATTAACTTCAAAGAGTACCGGTTTAGTTTCGGAATGGCAACAATCCAGAGGATCGTTGTTGGTGAGTGGCGATGTAAAAATCATCAGAATATGGGATGCCCCACGTGAATTATGTTTACTGGATATCCCAGCTAGATCATCTTCTTCAATTACATCGTTAACTTCTGATCAAGTTGCTGGTGACATTTTCATTGCAGGATTTGACGACGGTAGTATTAGAGTTTACGATACCAGATTGGATTCTCGTGAGTCAATGGTTATGACTTGGAGGTCAACGAGACAACCAAAACAACAAGGACAACCATTTATTGGAACCGGCTCGATTAGAAATGTTCATATGCAAAGAGGTGGGTTTAGAGAATTGATCAGTGGGTCAGCAGATGGTTATGTGAATGTGTGGGATCTCCGATTACACGATCCAGTGTTGACATATAATACCCCAGAGAATTCGATCAGAAGTATGGATGTCCATGAACATGCACCAATTTCCATGACTGGGGTTAAAAGTGTGGATATTTGGTCCACGTCCGGAGAATCGTTGGCATCTTTGAGTAACCCACATGGATCGTCGCATAGGTCATTGAATTATATTTCCAGTGCCACTTTCCATCCGCATAGAATGATGCTTGCTACTAATTACAATCAAGATGGACATATAAATATCTACACGTGCAAAGACACAATTGTTCAGTATTAGGGTTTTTAATCTTTGCATATACAAGCTTTTGAAATATACATATACATATTTTTCTTTTGTTTTGTCGAGGTATCAGCAGCTCGCTTATGTTATCTGTAGATTTTGCGAATGTCCATTCTCGGGGAAGGATGCAGTTTTGACTCGTTTTCATTGAAGGCGATCTCCACAGGACGGAACAGAAAAAAAAAAAAAAAACATCGGAACTAAATTAGTACGGGAATGATTGTGAATAATTTTTCACCTCATGACACACAATATAACCTTTTTCTTAAAACGAAAACAATATCTAAACCACAGTTTTATGTTTACAATTTATCATCAGCTGTTCATCCGTCGTGTTTAATTCAAGGAAATCTCCAATTCAGAACCGACTAGCTATCCATCCCTCTTACCACCCACTACTCAACCACAGCTATCCCTCGCCGCCCCTGAAATCAAGAAAAAAGCGGCAATAATAAAATAATATCTTGATATAGCAACTTCACCACCCACATGTCATTATCATCTGAAATAGCTGCCGGAGATGGTATGTACGATGATAATTCAACTCAGACAATGACACCACAAGAGGAAAACATCACGGTGACACAACGAATGATCAGTGCCTGTTCAGGATCCCTTGTCACGTCTTTAGTGGTTACACCCTTTGATGTGATTAGAATTAGAATCCAACAACAAGGAGTCCTACCGCAAAATCAAGCGTGTTGTCAAGCACATTTCCCGGAGGCTGCTTTATCTTCCATATCGGCATCATCATCAGCATCGTCCTTATCTGTGGCAGCATCACGAACACCATTATCATTGGCAAAATTATCAAAATTGACATCTGTCGCTGCTGAAACAGCACCGAAATTATTCTGGATCGAAAATAATTACTGTTCCACGGCAGAGAGTTGCACCCGAATCACATCTACATTCCAAGGATTCCGCTCGGTAGCGAGAAACGAAGGGATAACCACATTATGGCGAGGATTATCATTGACATTATTAATGGCCATCCCATCAAATATTATTTATTTTACAGGATATGAGTACATCAGGGATCATTCCCCCATAAGTAATCATCCTTTAAATCCATTATTCTGTGGATCGTTAGCAAGAACAATGCTGGCTACATTCACAGCACCTTTTGAATTAATTAAAACGAGATTACAAGCCATCCCCACAGATCAGAAAGTACCGCATCATGTCTTGTCGGATTTATTAAAAGATCTGATGACGTTACTTAAGAAAGATGGGATATCTACTTTGTTTAAAGGATTGGGTATAACCCTTTGGAGAGATGTGCCATTTTCTGGTATATACTGGTCCAGTTATGAATTCTTAAAACTGAGAATATCGCAAAGATTGAAAGTTAACTTTGAGAATGTAAGACAAGATGAAGATTGGAAAGTGTTTATAACTTCATTCTTATCAGGTTCGATATCAGGAACTATTGCTGCATTTTTCACTAATCCGTTTGATGTGGGGAAGACAAGATTACAAATCACTATGGACGATGATGGAGGTAAATTGGTTAAGAAACATAAGAAGAATATGTTTAAATTCTTGTACAATATCTATAAAAATGAAGGTATTGGTGCATTATATGCCGGTTTTGGTCCTAGGGTGATGAAGATTGCTCCAGCTTGTGCGATAATGATTTCTTCTTATGAAATTGGAAAGAAGTTCTTCAAGAAAAATAACTCGAATTGAGTGATACTACTTGTATATATATACACACATGTATGTTATTATTATTTATTTATAGAGGATAATTAATAAAAGGAGGATCTTATATATTTTTTTTTGTGTTCTTTTAACTCCAGTGATCACTGTATGGTATTGAATTATTATCTCCAGCAATTCTAGATTGGAAGAATGGGATGTCATTACGAGGATCTTCTTCTGAAATAACCGATGGCTGTCGTTGTTGAGCTTGATCTGGCTGCAAGTAATGTGTAGCTAATTCTGAGACCGGATGTGCCTGTGGGAGAATCGGTATATGTGATGTAGCATGGTTAGCAACATGTTGTTGTTGCAGGTGGGGTGGTACTTGAGTTTGTGATTGAGATCCTGGTGGTTGCAGTTGTTGCTGGACTTGTTGTTGTTGTTGTTGTTGTTGTGGATGAGAAGCTAGTACTGGTGCTGGTGCTTGTGGTGGTGGTGGTTGATTCATTGCATGTTGTTTACTCGATCCTTCGGTATGTATGCATGGAGATACCTTTTTGCACTCAGAACATAAAGATTGCGGAGTAGGTAAATTATAATTTCGTAATTTCCCCAGTGGATCGCCAATACTATAACCTGGTTCTAAATTCACTGGTGGAAATTTGCGTCTTGATAATTTCGAATACTTATTAGGTGAAATTCTGCCCAATTCATTTTCACCCGATGCATTATTCCCTGAGATCAATTCTTGTTCTATGGAATTTAAATATTGGATAAACTCGTTGGCGGCATCGAAGGATCTCTTACTAGTTGAAATCAAACTAATCGCATACTCCATCAACGAATCTTTTAAATCATTGGCTATGGTTCTCACATATTGTTGTTCGGTCACTTGTAAAGTACATTCAATTTGTTCCAATTTCTCATTCAACAAGATTGAATTGGAAGCATTGGGGCCATATCTAACGGTTGCATCTTTTAATTGTTTTTCCAATTTGCCCTTTTCTTGAAGTAACTTGTTGCGCTTCTTTTCGCGTTCATTCACAAACGATAAACTTAACTTGATGGCTTCGTTTCTATGGTGGATTTGGGTTCTGACGTTGGACTGAACACTCAATAAGGTACTGAATTGTTTAATGTATAAGGAATTTTCCAAATTGGGTATGTATTGACCCCAAATATTCAAACAATTATTGAATTCAGCTTCTAAATCCCTTGATTTATCATCCATTTGCAAAATGCACTTCAACTTCTTGTATAATTTCAGGGATGATACGTAAGTACCAGAACTGTTGGTGTCATCATGTTGTTGTTGTTGCTGTTGTTGGTGCAGTTGAGTGGTTGCGGTTGCACTGGTGGTAAAAACTGAAGAAACAACTTTATCCAAAACCCGCTGCAATGCAGTGGAAGGACGATTCAACTTATTTTGAATGGATTTGTTCCCGCTCATATTCATTAACCACATGCATTGAGCTTTGGTTGTAAAAAAAAAAAAAAAAAATAAAACAAAGATCCAAAGATTACAAATAAATCGAACACAAGGAGAGAGATCACCAGAATAAAAAAAAAAAGAAAAGACTTTCTTGCAACCAATTTTTTCTCCCACCTACTTTGAGACATTCAAACAGTAAAAATATTCTGTATATTCTTTCTATTTCTTTGACACTTCTTCATCGATATTCAAACCAGTTATATCAGCAATGGATTTCTTCAAAGAATGGGCCGAATTTTCAATTGATTTTTTACCATTTTCAGTAGTTTCTTCAATCTTATGTGCTAATCCAACGGCACTATTATAAGCAAATTCTTGTTGAGCTGCCAATTGTGGAACATTTTCCTTTTCCAATCTCCAAACAAAATCAGTGGTGTTGTCAAAGGTTCTAGGCAAGAAATATTTAAAACTGGCCAATCCAAATACAGTTGGGAATGTGACTTTGGCAACAACACCTCTGGTTCTGGCAGCAATGGTACCAGTTAAAATAGCGACCAAGATATATAATGAGTTTGGCAAAAGATCTTCAGTCTTGTTATGTAATCCACTCATGGTATTGGTGACTTTTCTTTCGGTTTCATTGTATGTGGTGTATTTGGAATTGACCCAATTGCTAAGGCAGTCAAGGGTTGAATCTACGGTTTCTCTGACTGCTTTGAATATACCTTCCGTGGTTTGGGAAGAACGAACTGATATACCATCAATTATTCTATTGGAACCCAATGATTCTAATTCACTGGCTGGGGCGGGAGTAACTGTACCTGGAATAGGTACAACATCTTCATCGTCTTCATAGAACCCACGTCTTTTGGATTCATTAAGTAGAACAGCTGATTGGGTTGGAATAGTTATTATGGCACCTGCGGTGAAAAGAGGAGTTAATAAACGAATGCCTCTGAACATTTTGTGGAGTATGTTCCTTAGAACGAAGTTAGTTGAGTTCTTAATATTGTCTCTGGTTTTTTTTTTTTTCTTTTCTCTTCCACTTGGATTTTTTTCATACCCACTTTCATTTGCTGTGAAAAAATAATGCAGAATTACGGTTGTGTGCAAAATGGCAAAAAACTTGATAACCATTGCAAATGTCTAAAAAAAAAAAAATTTCAATAATGCAGACTTGCCTTCCATCATCATAATCACATCTACTACCATCAAAAACAACTATGCTCAGGCGACAAATAATTCTTCGGAGTAACTTTCGATTGGTTTGCAATAACATAAGATATTACAGCTCAAATCCTCCCCCTCCTAAGCACAATAATTTTCAAGATTATGAGTTTTTGAAAGAAGAGAATAGATCACCCAAGGATGTAGTCAAAGATTATTTGTCCCAACAACAACTAGATGCTTATATCGACCAGGAAGGCGTATTACCTGAACAAGAGATGTCCAAATTCAGAAACAAAGACGGATCATTTATAAAAGGTGACACTTCGTCAGAGGCAAGGTTGGATGACCGTACCTTGCTCGGGAAGCTGGATCATAGTATCTCTCAATTACCCAACCGATTAGCCAAGGTGATTGAAAAGAATATCATTAAATTATCCATCCCTGCAAGATTAAGAACGCGAGTAGTTTCTATATATAAAAACTTGCACGATAGTCCGATACAAAAAGCACCAATCACACCTTTGGATTGTAACGCACATATTGCAGCATTATTCTTACAAGACTATAGTCATGCCCGACAAGTATTGTTGGAGCTAAAGAGAAGAATAGGTGAAGATAAGTTCAATCCCGAAAGAGTGTTAGATATTGGATATGGACCGGCAACAGGTATGGTTGCCTTGAATGAAATCATGGGTAAGAATTGGGTTCCAAAAGAAAAAGATGCATACATTGTGGGTAGAAAGAATCATGAAATGAAAAAACGTGCAAAGATTATATTGTCAAGACAGTTGAATGAGAATTATTCAGAACAAGAAGTGGCATCGGAACAACAAGAAGATGTGGATGCTGCAAAGGCACAAGTGGAAGAAGTGGCAGAAGTAGAACAGGTTGACGAGGAAGTCGAGCAAGAAGAATCATCTGATGAAACGGATTATGTTGGACCTATCGATGTTAAAAGATTGAATATTAGAACCAAATTAAGAGATACTTTACCAGTCACGAAGAAGTACGATTTGATTATGGCTCATTCTTCATTATTATCCAAAGAATTCAATTTCCCTAAAGATGTTGATGATAATATTCACATGGTATTGAAACTTCTAGCTCCGGGTGGACATATTGTTTTGATTGAACGTGGTAACGCTGTTGGGTTTGAAACCATTGCTAGAGCAAGACAAGTTATGATTAGGCCAGAAGCTTTCAAGCATGAATTGGGTAAAATTCCAAGACCATATATCAAGGGATCCACAGCTAAACCACAAAAGTTGAAGAAAGAATCTCAATTCATTACCAAAGAAGATATTGAATTTGAAGAAGAAATGTTGGCTAAATTGGATTTAGAAGAAGCAATGGAAAAGGCACGTGAAGAAGGAGAAAATTTTGAAAAAGATTTGAATGAAAAATTTGGTGAAGTTACAGAAGAGGAGTTGAAATTTGAAAATGAAGAAGAAATGGAAGTATTTGAAGTCGAAACACCAGTTGAGCAAATGATTGATAAAGTTGATTATCATCTTAGTATTATTGCACCATGTCCTCATCATCGTAGTTGTCCATTACAATTGGGAGATCCTAAATTTTATAAAATCTCCAATCATAAACATAGAATGGATTTCTGTACGTTCCCTAAAATCATCAAACGTCCAAGTTATACCATGGAATTGAAGAAAGGTAAGAAATTAGCCGTGGAATGGGATAGATCAGCAGAGGATGGGGTTGGAACAATTTCCCGAAACAAGGCCAAAAAATTGGCAGGTACTGGTCGACCAGGAGGTAGAGATACTGAAGGTGGATCTTATTCATATTTGATTGCCGAAAGAAGTTTGAACGATTCCGAAACCATTAAGAAAATTGAAGAATTGAGATCATTTAATGATAATATAATTGATGAAACCAATCCAACAAATTGGCCACGTATTGTTAAAACTCCACAAAAATTAAAGAAAAACGTTAAATTAACCGTTTGTTCCAACGAGGGTAATATTGAAACATGGCAAGTTCCAAAATCATTGGGCAAACAAGTTTATCATGATGCAAGAAAGGCACAATTGGGTGATTTATGGGCACTCGGTAAAAAATCCAGGATTATCAACAACAAACTTTCTGATAAGGCCAAGGAGAGATTGGAAATTTTGTACAAGACCAATAAGAAGACATTCTTGAAAGAACAACAAAGAAAGATTTGGAAGAAGAAAACTGGTACCGATGCTAGTGAATTCGATGATGGATTTTTGGCTACTGAAGTTATGGCTTCTCAATTGGAAGAATCGTCGAAATACAAGACACAAGCAAAGAAGGCTAAATTTGTAGAAGATCCAAATCAATTTGATGGTAATTAGGTTGGTTATTTTGTAAATAGAAAATTGCACATAGGGAACATTGTACATAGTAAGAATATAACTACATTATTGGGGGGTCTTTTAATATATAATTAATATCGTACTTTAAAATAAGATATGCTAATACTCCTATAAATACTACTACTACAACAACAACAACTATGTGCTTCAAAAATAATGCTAAAAAACAATAATATCCCTTAGAATAATAATGATAATGCCATCATCGAGATGAGTCAAAGAAATGGAACAAATAATGGGTTAATCAAAACTTCATGCCCTACTACAAACATTCGTTTTGAACATGTCCCACTTTAATTCCATTCCCTCCATATCACACATCACTAGACAGAAAAATAACAATACCAATTTTGATACAAATCCAAAATTAATCCATCATAGTACTTTTTCTTATCTTATCTTATCCCGATAACGTGTACTCAAGAATTGAAAAACCGCTTCAAACAACGAGGCAATCAAACATCAACGTCATTAAAATATCAGATCAACGAGATTTATTTGACTCTAAAAGAAGCACCTTCAGTGAACTTAGCTTTACCACCAGTAGGAGTACACAACAACGTTGAACATTTATCACAAGTCACAGCAGTTTGAGCATGACTGAAAACAGTTTTGATATTAAAGCAATTAGGACATTTTATGTCTAGGAAATATGAATTTGGATTTTGTACTAATCTTTTTAATTTATTCTTTTGGGATTCAGAATGTGGATCTGGATGTAATAAATCTTGAACTAAAACCATCTTCAAATAATAAGTATGTATGTAATATAACAAGAAGGAAAGAAGGAATAAAAAGAGGAGTGAAAAATGTGGAAAATGAGGAGAGAGAGAGAGAGAGATGTCTCCTATTTATAATTCGACTGATTGTGGCAAAACAAAAAAGTGTGAGGGATCGATAAGAGAAAAAAATCCTTCGCTCACGTGACTCTATCATTATTTTGTTTCTTTTTTTTTTTCTCCTCGGGATAAGCCGCCACAAGAAGAATTCCCTCGCAAGAGAACAAATGAGAACCTTCGAGATAGGTCTGAAGCTCTGGGATAAGTTGGTCATGGGGATGTAATATGAGTTTACTAGATGAGTGGCAAAAAAAAAAAAAGCAACGTATAACGGTCGGACATGTAAGTCCCTGAAAGGTCTAGTTGCTATCAATCGATTAGTTGCCACATTTAAGGCACATTTCCACACACAAAGGGAAAATTAGAAGGCAAAAGAAAAGAAAAATTTGATAGGTGATGTAGTAAGGCAAGGGAATGCCGCAAATTAAATAAAAAAATTTTTGCGTTTTCTATTTGCATATTCTATTTTTTAGTTTTAGTCTCTTGTCCATTAAAATATTCTAGACTCGTCTCATCTCATCTCTAGAAAATGAAATAACATGGTCGGATATCACATGCTAATGGGAAAAAGGTTTTTTTGGTGGTGTGGAAATTATAAATAGCGTTCTCTGTTTTTTTTCGTCGTTTAGTTATTGATTTGACTGCAAAAGGAAATCATATTTCTAAACAAAAAATAAAAAAAATTATTCAAAACAATAACGCGTCTCTTTTTAAAAACGATTTGATAAACCACGCATGGAAAGATAAGTTGCCCATTGCTATGATTGTCCGAATCTTATTGTTCATTACATCAAGGCGTGGGCCTTATTTTTGCCCGATTAGGCTTTGGTTGAACTTACAAATGTAATCAAGTATAAATTCTGAATGTATGTTACATGTTCCTTGGATGAACTTAAGTTTGTATCCCTGAATAAACATATAATAAGCTTTTGACTAATCTTGGTATTGTTGATATTGTTGTTATTATTATTCACATATAGGACACAATCTGGAGAGAGAATACAAATGGAGGCGGGGGGGAATGAGAACCAAAAAAGCATAATAGTTGTTGATGAAAGATAGGAAAAAACTACAAACCACAATTAGTTTCGGTACATCTACACAAATTAGTTTTTGTAATATCGGATTATAAAGAAACGAGGATATTATAAAGGAGATTAGCCATCGATGATCTTGCTTGCGCAAATTGCAGTTTACAACGGTTGGTACGATGAACCTGTTATTTTGTTTGTGTATTCCGGCGCGTGTGTGAAATCTCCTGTAGGCGGTTCATCGCATGTAGGATTGTGGCGTGTGTGTATGTGTGTGTGTATGTATGTGTGAGTTTGTGTGAGTACATATGTACGTTTGAATATAAGCTAATGAATGACTAGATGATAGTAGTTTATATAGAATAGAAACAAAGGTTGTTAGGTGTAAAGTGTATGGTGTGCAACGTGTAGAAGAGATTTGAAATCTTAAAATATTATTTAGTAGTCAGTGGGGATTTTGAGCGTGTGCGTGGGTGCGTGTGGATAAGATGCCACAAAATCAAAAAATACACACCGAGGGAAGCAGTGAAGTTGTGAGTATGGTTATGATCTAAAATGTGCATATGGTTATGAATATTGACATTGATATTGGGTATTATATCATTAATGTAAGTATGTGCAAGAAGATTAAAATTTTTTTATTCCTGTACTTACGTGTGGGATGGTGGGTTTGTTAGATACGGCAGTTGCTAGATTGGTAGTCGATCTTACATACACACATTGGGATAACAAAGAAAGACAAGAACTAAAAGAAGTGAAATCAAATGCACATCTAAAAAACCATAACACTAAAGCACTCATAATCCTGCAATAAACAAAGGGTAACTTATTTTTTTATTCTTATTTTTCAAACCTAACTTTTGTTCTTCTTATATAATTGTATGCAATCCCTCATACCAAGCCCATACGTATTTCTGAATTTTTCTGTTATCTCTTTTTGCTTCTTAAGTTTTTTTTTTTTTTTGCAGTTCTCCTCACTTACAATTATTCACTTACCACACTATACTACACTACTTAACTACTTAACTACTGATTACTCCTTGATTTTTTGTATTTCACCACACAATCTTTTGTTAAAAAAAAAAACCATTTTTACAACCAATTATCCTTACATTTTTTTAACAACTTTCTGATTTTTTACCACTCACTCACTTTCTTCTTCTTTTCAATTATACAGGTATACCCAGATCCAATTTCATTCCAATCAACCAATCCATCCATAATGAGCAAAGTAACTGCCAAATCGAAGGCTACCACCACCATACTTGATCCCGCTGGGACCCCTACTCCCACCAATTCACAACAACGCCCACAACTACAACAGTTCCCGCCAAAACTTGAATCCCTAATGAAACCAAACGAGTTCCAAGATTTCTTGTTTCGATTATTCACCTATACCATTATATTACTACCCACACTCACTTCAATTCTTTTCCCAATCAGTTCTTCAATATCTACTAGTGAACATGTAGGAAATTTAATCATTGATTTGTTGACCGTATTGTTATTGAGTTTGGTAGTGAAATATACCATGGAGTGGCCCTATAATTGGTTACGGCAACTACAACGAACCAAAATCACCCTATTGAAAGAAATGAACAAAGAAAATACCGATCGAACGGTATTATTGGTTAGAAAAATCTACACTTTTGAAGTCATTGCCTTATTTTCCTGCTTGGTTTCTTCGGTTTTCAGTTCGGTTTTGTTAATTTGGACCAGACAATACACTATCATAGACCAAAAGAGAAAGAAAGTTGTGTTTAATAATGTGAATATTGCCTTATTGCAGTTTTGGTCAATTTTTAGAATTATAATCACCTTCACCGATGGTTTGCAAGAATCTTCCTTGAATAGTAACCAATTGTATTGGGAAACTCCTCATTTGAACAGTTGGTACCAAGACTTGAAACATTATTTCTTGCCCAATGCAAGTAATCAAATCTTATTGGATCATTTGCAACAGCATAATCGACAATTTGATCAATTGAAGTTGGACTTGATTAGTTTGCAAAATGAACTTGACGACCATAATAGAAGAATAATTATAAAGGAGAGATCCCATAAGAGTTCCTTTACGCCTTATCCGTTAAATATTTCCTTGTCAGCTCCAAATTCTCCAATTCATACCAATAATGATTCTAATGTTTTCAATCCATCTCCCCTGAATCGGATCTTATACCAAAAACCAGTTTCATCCTTTTCATCCCCCACGGCAAAGCGTACTTCTACTACAACTTCTTCAAGCAAACAGTTAGCATCATCACCATTATCCACATCAAATAAACGATCTTCATTGAACACTATAATTGAGGAAGATGACAATACATTGATTGATTTGACTGAAAATTCATATACAAATTTTGATGACATTATAAGTACAGACATAGAGTTCAATCCAAAGACTTCTATTCTTGAAGAACTTGACGCTATTCTTAAAGTTATTTCAAATCAAGGCTCTATCTTTGATATAATTAAACATCCAAATAACTTCTGTCATACGATGATGGCCGAGTTAGCCAGGTTATCAAAGCTTCATTTTGAATTGGGAGAATATGAATTTGTTAAATTGTTTCTCACCGAAATCTTTGATAAGTATTGTTTTGCAATTTATCAGAAAATCCAATATCAATTACAAGATATTTGGAATTATCCATTGTATCATATCAGGAAAGTGGTTGTTTATTTTGTATTTAAATTACCCTTGATGATTATTTGGCGTATAATCAGTTGGTTAATCTATCTTCCTATTTTCATTATAAATTGGGGAGTTATAAAACCTCATTTACTTGCATTACGTGTTGCATGGGCTGTAGTGAAGGTTATATTTGTTTCTACTGGTCCTGAAAAACTTACAACATTAGAATCACAATTGCTGCCAAAATTACTTTCCCCAGCTACGTCACCATCTACATCACCCCCAGGGAAAATAACTTCAAGATCAATCACCAAAGATAGTTTGGAAAAATTCGCTATAAAACCATTCCATTTATCGCCTACTTTGAATAATCCAGGAATATTTGAAAATCCAATCAACAATAAGAAAAGAAGACCTGTAAAACTTGCATTCCCATCATCACAGCTGTTAATTGATACCACTACAACAAGTTCGATGAATCCAACTATTTCGAATCCCATTAATGGTGGGATAAGAAATCATCGAACGTATCGATATCAAGGAAACAACAATTTTGGCATGTATGATGATTAAAGAAGTTTGTTTTCTGATTTTTTTTAATTTTTTAATTTTTTAAATTTTTAAATTTTATTCGTTTAATTGTTGTTAAATTACTTTCTTTGTGTATATTTAGTTCGCTTGTTGACGTATTCTTAAAATTAAATATAAATATATACATATGTATATATGTAAATGAACACACACAAACAACCATACAATTACTCATCTGTCTTTAATATTATTTACATTATTAGATTTTCTTTTTTTTAGACTCTTTTTTTTTTTTGCATCTTGTAATTATGAAAAATTAATTAACGAAATAATCAAACAATGATTCCTCTTCTTCTTCTTCTTCTTCTTCTTCGTGGACAACTCTTCAACTTCCATATCTTTCTCTTGTACCATGCAGTACACATACCCCCATCGCCGTTCAACATGAAATAAATCAAATTATGTCTAGATGTATGGCTTAGAAACCAGACATGGCATTAGCGAATTGACCAGTAGTACCACCATTTTGTTGATATTCAATCATGAATTCTTCCAAAATGGCAAACGTGGAACTAACCCCAACAATAGCAGCAACTCCATTACCTAATCCACCCAAATATTCACCAACCAATGCAACAATACTCAAGAGGAATCCACCACTAACTGAAGCAACTGGGATGACTCTACCCAATTCTTTAGCAATTGAAATATCCCTCTTGCCTGACAATGAAATACCTTGATCTTTGAATTGTTTCGAGATGTCTTTTGGTGAACCACCTGAGATATAACTCCATTTAAGTGAGAACCAGACGGATAATAAAATGATGGTTAAGGAATAGATAGCAGTTTTGATTGGGGAGATTAATGTGGATAAGATGGAGTTGGAACTGGAAAGGTAGTTTAATAATCCGGATGATAAGATTAAGTTGTTGGATGATGGGTTGACGGCGTATGTACCAATCCATGAGGTGATATTTTGGGAGATTCCAAATTTGGCACCAAGGGAAACGATCAAATATCCTAAAATTTGAAGATTGGCAACAACGGTAAAGGCAAACAACACAGGTAATCCACCGGTGTATAATAATCTAATTGGATAAACATTATTCATACCTCTAACTTTGGAAGATCTAATAGGTAATTCAATACGGAAGTTTTGTAACAAGATGACCGCTAAAATACTCAATAATCCAATATAGAATTGTGTTAAGTTAGGCAATTGAATTCTGGTAAATGAATGCCAGATTTGAACCACGGTTTGGGATGGGTTGAAAATGGAAAAATTTCTGAATAAGTTCATTAATGCTCCATAACTTTCATATTTATTTGAATTGATAATTGGGATATTCTCCAATCCTAATAATTTACCAATGAAATCACTCGAGTTTTGCACAGCTAAAAAACTCAACACCCCTGAGCCAAAACTGTAACCTTTATCAAAGATTTCCACAATCAAAGTAACTATCCATGACCAAACGGTGATTTGTAAAAAGATAATCAAATAAGAACCATAAGGAGGTGCACTGTTACTTCCAGATTCCAAAATATCATATCCTTTAATGGCATTATCATAGTATCCAGAATAGATTAATCCAGCAGCAAACACAGCACTCAAGACAAAAGCAGTCAATTTTTGACCAGTTTGGAATAATTCACGATCATATCTTAATTTAAAATTAACATTGATTAATTTTAAACCTGCCAAAATTTGCCAAATGAAACCCGAAGTGATGATTGGTAATAATCCCAATTCCAATAATGTTCCTTTGTTCATGGCAAATATGGTTCGGAAATTGTAAAAGGGATCATTGATTAAAAATTGTCCATTTGGTTTCAATCCGTAAATTGGTAATTGACCTAATAAATAAAGTAAGGCTGATCCTACTGTATAGACTATTTTTTCATCAAAGGAGATTCTTTCATAGGGGTATTCAATCTCTGGTAAAATAGGTAAGAAAAACTTGACCAAATCAAGAAGACGGACTATAAAAGTGTGTTAGTAAAACTATAACTTGGTGGAATCGATAAATGAAATTTAGGGGTTTGGTGATGATTTACATACATCCACTCATGGTAATGCTAATTGGATTGTTAGGAAGTACTGTTACAAAGGATATGTGGGAGGATGTGTGATATATTTCTGTCGGTCTTTCGTTCGCTTTGGTTCACACTCTCACTCTCTCTCACTCTCCTCACACTGAAAAAAAAAAATAAAAAAAATTTTTTCGTCGCAAGAGATTGTCGAAAAAAAAAAAAAAAAAAAATTTAGTTGCAATATTAAAATCTTCTCTTTTGTCGTTCGTCGTCCGCTTTGCTGAAACTGCGGCGGCGGTGGTGGCGGCCCTTGCTGGCTGGCTGGCTGATTAATTGACACCAAAGTAAAATTAATAAATTAGGTGAGGAGACGGCACGGCAAAAACACAAAATATGGCAAATTGCCTTTTCTTCTGATAAGCACAATATCAATTATTAAAATACATGCAATTAATAAAAACACACTAATCCTACATAAAAAAAAACCAAATAAACATAAGAAATACCCAATCAACCAATCAACCACTCTATTAAAAAAAAAAAAAACTATCAACATGAATTGTTAATCAATAACCAAATATAAAAAAATCTCAACCTGGGAAACTTTTTCATATATCGTTCCAGTTAGAATTACCAGCACCACCACACATGATCAAACTTGAACCACCGCCACCAGTAGTATCAGAAAACGAAACCGGTTCAACATAAGTATTACCTGGTGGGATGGTGTTGTTGTTCTTAGTTAAATAATTGATATAATCCGTAGTACCAACATTGAATTTTCTATGAAGGAATAAATCATTCTGTTGTTTGTATTCTTTTAATAATAACACACGATAAAGAATTTGATCAAATATTATCGATGATGTTGAGTTATTATTAGGAGTATTGTTTTTGTTCAATAGGTAACTTTTGATGTCGATCATCTTATGGAATTTCTTGAATTTAGCAATGTCTTCTTGATCCAAATATTTGAATAAATCATCTCCATAAAACTCCCTTAATAATGTCTTGCTTTCTTCCAACAGTGTCACTGGTTGTTGTGGAACGGTCTGTTGTTGTTCTTCTGTTTCATCTAATTCCCAACTTGCTACTCTTTCGTCGATTAAATGGTGTGAAGTAGATATGACATTTGAAGTGTACCATGAATTTATCTTATTGGACAAGTTATCCCTATCAATAACATCAGTTCTATTAAGCTCGTCTTCATCTTTCTCAGAATGTAAATCGTGGTTACCTTTTACCTCATCATTATCTTCTTCTTCTTCTTCCTCTTCTTCCTCCTCTTGACTCTCATCTTCCGTATCTGATTTGTATTCATCTTTGGATGTGTTTGTGAGGGAAAGTATATCTGATTTAGTTTGGGTCGATTTAGGATTGAACAAGACATACAGGGAAGCTTCATCTACGATCTCCAACTCGTCATAATCAGATAAAATACTTGATGTGGCATCATAACTCTGTCTTTGTTGTTTCTGTTGTTGATTCTGTTGCTGTTGCTGCAGTTGTTGTTGTTGATTCATAGTTTTAGTATTGAATAAACGTAAGTTGGGAATAGGAGGCATAAGACGGGAATATATCTGATGAATATAGACTTCTTGTAATATAAGTCAAATATAGAAAATAGAAAAAATAAAAAGAGAAGAGAAATTGTGTAAGTGTGGTGATAGTTATCTTTTTGTTTTATATATATTTGTTATCGTCTTAACAACATAGTAAGAAAAATAGTACAAAAAAAAACTGTGAGAGAGAGAAAGAGAAAGAGAGATGGGGGGTCGTGACTACTCTTCTAATAGTAAGTGTGGTTTGTGTGGGAGTTTGATAACGCGAGAGAAATTCCGATTTCGCTCCAACTCATTACCAATACAATACAAAAAGAAAAAGAAAAAGAAACGATCTGGTTACGGTGGTGGCGTGGACACAGAATGGACGTGGCACTTCCGAACCGTACAACACGAGCCCCAATAATAAAAATATTGCCGTGACGTAGTGCGTTATACTAGATTGTTGGTTTTTCCGTTTGTTTGTTGGGGGGGGTAAACAGAATTACTATTAAACATTTGTAACCACAAGGAAAGAGAGGAGAACAAAAACAGATGAGATGAGAGGGGAATGAAATCACAAATCACAAACCAGAACCAATTACGATTGCAATAGTAAATGAGTAACTTTGTAGGATCCTTGTATTTTCGGACTTTGGTTGTTGATATAATTATAAGATTAACTTTTCAACAATTAGCTAATTAATTAATCATCTCATTATTTCCATTATTCGGGGGGGTTATATAACGGTTATTGACTCACTGGTTTGCCCATTGCCCGT
The DNA here is from genome assembly GCA_030557105.1 of Candida frijolesensis. Taxonomy (NCBI): domain Eukaryota; kingdom Fungi; phylum Ascomycota; class Pichiomycetes; order Serinales; family Debaryomycetaceae; genus Candida; species Candida frijolesensis. The sequence goes on along the minus strand of JAKTVH010000060.1, from coordinate 34,609 downwards.
TATCACCCGTCATCATCACCTGTCAATCACCTGTTTCTTCCGATATTGAAAAAACCGTTAGGTTACATAAAATAAAACTTTACTAAAAATAAAATAAACCGCTCCAGATTATTATCCCGAACGGACTAGTAAAGAAATTTGAACGTTCATGGATCACGTGTTGTGTCTACGACATTGTACATAATATGCAGGATATCAATCAAGACAAACGACATTAACAAGTAGCGTTACACAGGCTACGTGTTCAAAGAGGTAAAGGGAATCTAAACCGTTGTTCGGTGAATGAACTGAACAGATAGATGATAACAACGTTTTCATTATACTTGATGATCTGGCATTCCCAAATCATCTAAAATTCCCGCATCAAACTCATTCTTAGATCTGAAATAACCAAACAAAAACAAATACACAAGGAAATGACTGGTGTTCTGTTATATATACGTGTTAGTAAGAAAATCGAAAACTTGTAATTGAAATGAAACTAAGAGTGTGTGTTCCTTGAGAATATGAAATCAGATAGGGGTGAAAGACTATTTTAACACTAATGTTTTTTGTATACATCATTTTAATATATAAAAAAAAAAAATAAGCCAGTAAAAACATATCATCATATAGAATTGGTGTGTGTAGAACAACTCAGAATCGTAATTTGAAATGATAATAGGAAACATACCGTTTGTTAGATTGAGATTATGATTCCTTTCTTTTAAGTGTTGAAGAAGAATGGTAAAAAAAAAAAAGAAGATTTACAAAAGAAAGAAAAGATGGAATGAATGAATGTTAAAAAAAATTTTTCACAGTGGGTGCTCACTCAATGACAAATTTTTTGGGTTTTTCCGTTGATCAAGTAATTGTAATGTATCGTAATGTATTATGTAATCAGTGAGGTTTTTGAAATTTTTCATACGTCAGTCATTCACTGTATAGGTGTTTGAGGGTCGGTGGGAAAAAAAAAAAACTATAAATACTCCCCAGCAAGGATTGATTGCAATTTTATCAATTGAATATTCCAATTACATTATCAACCCAAACTACAACAAATAATACAACATGGCTGTTAAAGGATTAGGACAAATCGATCAAAAATACGATGGTATGTTATTCTATTCCACCCCACTCAATCCCTCAAAATAATTTCTGTTCCCACATTACTAACCCTGATTTCTCCACAGGTTCAAATTTAAGAATTGGTATTCTTCATGCTAGATGGAACAAAAAAATCATTGATGCCTTAGTTGAAGGAGCCATCAAGAAATTACAAGAATTAGGCGTCAAAGAAGAAAACATTATAGTTGAAACCGTTCCTGGTTCATTTGAATTACCATATGGTTCTAAATTATTTGTTGAAAAACAAAAGAGATTGGGTAAGCCATTGGATGCCGTTATCCCAATTGGTGTATTAATTAAAGGTTCCACCATGCATTTTGAATATATTTGTGATTCAACCACTCATCAATTGATGAAATTGAATTTCGAATTGGGTATCCCTGTTATATTTGGTGTTTTGACTTGTTTAACTGAGGAACAAGCCGAAGCTAGAGCTGGGTTAATCGAAGGTAAAATGCACAATCATGGTGAAGATTGGGGCGCTGCTGCCGTTGAAATGTCCCTTAAGTTTAACTAAATATATGTATGTGTTTAGATAATAGATAATGATTATTTTCTTTATGAAGTCACGTGATGCTTTGATTAAATACAGTTATCCTAATATTGTAGAACAAGACTAAGAACATCAACAAGTATTGGTAAATTAACTTTTCTTGGTTGTAGTTATGGTTTGCTTGTTCTAATAAAGTCATTATGTATATTTGAAGTTTGATTTTAATAGAAATTTTCATCAATATCTAATTAAAAATACAGATCCTACAAAAAGTTTAACTTGTTCTATCTAAATGTTCCACAAAACAAGGATCGCCTTAGTTAGTTGTTGAAATCCCATTGATATCAATACTCGTCGCCGTAAAAAGGATTCGGTGGAACAATAGCACCACCAATAACCATATCCAATTGGTTAAAAAATTCCCGTTCTGGTTTATACAACCAAGATTCATGATAAATTTCATCTGGAAAACACTCTCTAGCAATATCAACCACGTAATTTCTAACGCAATCAAACAGATTCGTATAAGGTCTCAATTGACGATTCAAATATCTGATTTCATCAAGAAATTCACCAAAAAATTGACCTGGCATCGGTTTTGTTTCGAATAATTCCCGTTGAATAGCAATGTTTTCAAATGGTAAATCTGACGCCTCAACAAAGGCAATGATGACATCCAAATATGAAAATTTATGTTGATTAACAGGTTGGCGCTTTTGCTTGCAGATATATTTTTGGAAACTTCCATCCATATATTGTTCACAAGCATATGGCCATAATGATATTGGCGTAGCAGACAGCTGAAGATACTTTTGAAGCGATTTTAATTTCGCAATCTTGTTTTCATCTTGTACACCATTAATGATTAAATCTGGACGGAAATTTGGAGTCCTATTGGATAAACCGATCTTGGTATCTTGAACTAAGGTAACAAAGGGTAAAAACATCTTGATTTGTCTAGCTATATATGGTTTCAAATTCTTGTATTTATCAAGTTGTTGAGACAAAGGTGTGCTCTTTTCCACTGGTGAGTAGTTAACCTTGCACGAAACTTGTGGCACTTTGGATGTTTGTGATGATTGCTGTTGTTGGTTCCATCTACTAGTTTCCAATGCAAGTTGTTGCTCTTGCATATGAACCATCTTCAGAACCACTCCAAACAAGTCGGCGAAAAGCGAATCTCTTTCCTTTCTAAGACGTCCAGTAGAGTCATGCTCTACAAGAAACAAGTCTCTAAGTTCCGAAACCGTCTGATGTTGTTTGACAACAAGTTCCTCAAGTTCCTTAATTCTCTCATGTTCTTTGGATACATTATTTTCAACACTTGTGAGTTTTTCCTCGTGTTGTTTAACGGTACTCTTCAAATCTTCTAATTCATCATTTTCAACAGTCAGTTCATCAGCCAGTTCAATAGTCAGTTCATCGGTCAGTTCATCGGTCAGTTCAACAGTCAGTTCATCGGTCAGTAAATCAGTCAGTAAATCAGTCAGTTCATCATCTGAAT
>JAKTVH010000060.1:0-28790 GCA_030557105.1 Candida frijolesensis | reverse complement strand
ATGGAACTAAGTAGAGCTTCACTTAGAATGAGTAAATTAAAGGATAAATTCTCTTATATTCATTTGTTTCCAAACTAGTTGGAAACCTTCTTAATCCTTATTTTTCCATAATTCTATAAAAACCTATAAAACAATCCAAAGATATGTAAATGGCTTTATATAGTTTTCATAAATGTCGTACACGACATAGTTACAATTATAACGAATGAATCGAATCGAGCGTGAATAATTTATTCTATTGTGCACGGAAAATGCACTAATTTACATTTTCCCGTGACAATGACTGAACGAAAAAAAAAATTTATAATCAGACCTTATCACATCCATCATTATCATCATCCATAACACACAAGACCCTTTCCTACAATCAATCCATCACATCTTCATATACTAACTAGCATTTAACTACTATAGCTTCACGATTTATTGTACCGTTAATTCGAGTTCACAATAGATTCTATTATTACATTACATTATTATTACATCTTCATTATTCCATTTAATTTCTAATCGTTTTTTTTTATTCACACAGATATACATTTAATACAACTTTTCTAATATCCAATATGTCCCCATCTACATCAACAGCTGTTCAAGAATACATTGGTCCTAATTTGAACGTCACTTTGACATGTCCCGAGTGTAAAATATTCCCACCAGATCTAGTGGAAAGGTTCAGTGAAGGAGACATTGTATGTGGCAGTTGTGGATTGGTTTTAAGTGATCGAGTTGTCGACACTCGATCGGAATGGAGAACATTCAGTAATGATGACCAAAATGGTGATGATCCATCGCGTGTGGGGGATGCTGGTAACCCCTTGTTAGATACCGAAGATTTATCTACCATGATTTCCTATGTACCTGACAATACGAAAGCTGGAAGGGAGTTGAATAGAGCACAGTCGAAATCATTAGTGGATAAAAAGGATAATGCATTAGCTGCTGCCTATGTCAAAATCTCGCAAATGTGTGATGGATATCAATTACCAAAGATTGTCCTGGATGGTGCCAAGGAAGTTTACAAGATGGTCTATGATGAAAAACCATTGAGAGGTAAATCACAGGAAAGTATCATGGCAGCTTCCATTTTCATTGGTTGTAGAAAGGCAAACGTTGCTCGTTCATTTAAGGAAATTTGGGCTTTAACCAATGTTCCTCGTAAAGAAATTGGTAAGGTTTTCAAGATCATGGATAAGATAATCCGTGAGAAGAACGCAGCTAATCCAAATGCAGCTTATTACACCCAAGACAGTATTCAAACCACACAAACTTCGGCCGAAGATTTGATCAGAAGATTCTGTTCACATTTGGGTGTCAATACCCAAGTCACCAATGGAGCAGAGTATATTGCAAGAAGATGTAAAGAAGTTGGTGTTTTGGCAGGTAGATCTCCAACCACTATTGCGGCTACTGTTATCTATATGGCATCACTTGTATTTGGCGTTGATTTGCCATCGGCCAAGATTTCAGACAAGACGGGTGTTAGTGATGGGACTATCAAGACTTCATACAAGTACATGTACGAAGAGAAGGAGAAGTTAATTGATCCATACTGGGTTGAAAGTGGTAAAGTCAAATTGGAAAACATTCCTAAAAATTGATGTGTTTGTTTTGGTTATAGAGATTTAATAATACCTTTCACCAAGGAGAGTTTTGGAGAATGGCTTTGGCTTTTCCGTAACTTACTATTCTATGTGTGTGTGTGTGTGTGTTGTTTTTTTTTTCTTTGTATTATAGTTTAATAGAGTTCAAATATGGATGGAATGGTTTACTTTAGCAGGATTCACACAGTTTCACGAAAGTGCTTATCGTGGTTAAGAAAGGGAAGTTAGGTATAAATAGAAGTGCTTTTCTTTTCTATGTATATTGTTTAGAGAATATGACGAATTAAAAAAAGCAACCTATTAAAGCCAAAGACTCTCAAAGCACTAGAGATCATATGTTCAAAAACAACTATCATGGAATATCATGGCTATAAATAATTTGTTCTCCTTGTCACAATTGCTAAAGTAAAACCTTGTGAATCAGCATATGCAAGACGTACAGGGTTTTGTCTATACGATGAACAGGAGTACGAATTAAATGGTTGAAAAAAAAAAAAAAAAATTCTGGGAAAAAATTATCGGTCGATTTTCTCTTACAACTTTCTCTGTATTTTTTCACAATCCTACAGCACATCAATCAACCAAGAGCAATGTTTCCACGATTCATTAGAACTCTTGCCACCACAACCAAGCAAGATGTTGTGATTATTGGTGGAGGTCCAGCGGGATTGACCTTACTTTCAGCCTTGAAAACCTCCCCCAAGACCAAACATTTAAAATGTACGTTAGTGGAAGGGTTTTCCTTGGATCCTGTTCGGAAATTCCAAACCGACCCACCGAAAACTTACACCAATCGAGTGGTCTCCGTTACCCCTAAGTCAATTGAATTTATGAAAGATAGAATTGGCAGTTGGGAATTCATTCATGAAGACAGGGTTAAGGAATATGATGGGATAATTGCTTATGATTCGCAAGATGCCGATTCAAGAATTGAATTCGACGTGACGACAATTGGCAAAGGCGTTCTTGCCGCCATGATTGAAGTTATAAATATTCAAAGTTCCCTATTGGCCAAGATTGAAAGTCTTGACGATGAAACAACTACGATAAAGGATAACACGAAAGTTGTTGAAATCATCAACCCATCGCAGCCAGATCTAAATAATCATGATTTGAATGAAATTGACACCAAACTGGGGGATTCTCAATTGGATTGGCCAATTGTTAAATTGTCAAATGGAGAAACTTTACAAACTAGATTATTGGTTGGTGCAGATGGGTATAATTCCCCTGTGCGTCAATATGCCCACATTGAATCTAGAGGTTGGCAATATAACAGATTTGGTGTGGTTGCCAGTGTGAAGATGTTATATGAAGATTTCCGCTCTGTTGGCTGGCAAAGATTCTTAACCACGGGTCCATTGGCTATCTTACCATTGACAGAAGATAATGCTACCATCGTGTGGTCAAGTACTCCGGAATTGGCAAACATTCTTTTAAAAACAAACGATAAAATCTTCCCTCATCTTGTAACTGCTGCCATGGTTTTGGAAGAAGTTGACTTGAACTATATCTACAAAGTATTGGATGAAAATCCAGATGATTTCTCAGTATTGAAAGATATTGAATGGAGATTATCGAAATTCAAAGCTGAAGAATTGGAAGAGAAATATCCAGTACCAGTTGTGGAAGTGCTAGAAGGATCACGTGCTAGGTTCCCATTGAAAATGTCCCATGCTGACACTTATGTTGCTCCTAGAGTTGCCTTGATTGGTGATGCCGCTCATACGATCCATCCATTGGCAGGTCAAGGTTTGAATATGGGTCAATCGGATGTGGCTGCTTTGGTTGAAGCCTTGGAGAAGGGAATTGACAGAGGTATGGATATCGGATCTACTTTGGTTTTGGAAGAATACGTTGCCAATGCTTGGCCAGCAAACCATGCGATGTTGGGAATTTGTGATAAGTTGCACAAAGTATTCTCAACCGATTTCTACCCATTGGTTTGGGCAAGAGGTATTGGTATGAAATCTATCAACTCCTTGGGTACGATTAAAGAATTTATGATGAAAAGTATTAGTGGAAGATAATTTAATGAAATAATGTGATTTTTTTTTTACCGTAGTTTCTGTATATATTATAAGAAAAGTTAGCCAACCTGTATCAAAAGCGATCAGTGTAGTAGTACTTCTGGTTTTCACACTCTATTATAAACTTGTCTCGTATCTGACAATTATGGTTTTTAGTTTTTTTTTTTTTTTTTTTTTTCACAGCAATTGACCAGAAAATTTCAAATCGTGGAGAATCAATAGCAACTTTAACATCATCAACCCACCACCAACTTACCATGCTCAGGACAATACGGCATTATTCCAAAGTAATAAACCTAAAAGACAAAGGTGAGAAAGCAGCCCGAGTGTTACGATCCGAATTCTCCACATTGAAAGATCATTATGACGCGCCGAAATACCCCATTATTCTCTGTCATGGATTTTCTGGATTTGACAGGTTGGGATTATTCCCACTTCCGCGATTATTAGACGATCTCACTTCCAAGCAAACCAAAGAATACACTGAACGGAGTTTAATTGAATTGGATTATTGGTATGGCATAAAAGAGGCACTTGAAAAATTGGGATCTAGGGTATTTATTGCCAAAGTACCTGCGTTTGGAGATATTAAAAGTCGAGCTATTAGTCTTGATAAATTTATTGAAAAACAATGCAAGAATTTACGTAAAACAGAATCGAAGTCTTCCATATATAACAAGGAATCAAATGCAGATAATAATGAACAAGCTACGTTTAAAGAAAAACATGAACCTATTAAGGTGAATTTGATTAGTCATTCAATGGGTGGATTGGATAGTAGATATTTGATATCCAAGATCCATAATGATAATGAGAACTACAAAGTGGCATCATTAACCACTATTTCCACACCTCATCATGGATCCGAATGTGCAGATTTCATAGCTGGGTTAATTGGCAATAACAGTGTGTTGAAACAATTGTGTCCGCCGAGTATTTTCCAATTAACCACATCTCATATGGAAAATTTCAATCAGTATATTGTTGATGATCCCAACGTGAAGTATTTTTCCTTTGGTGCTAGGTTTAATCCTCGATGGTATAATTTGTTCAGTTTGACATGGTTGATAATGAAATATCAAATTGAGCAGGAACAATCGGATAGATTACGATATTTGATCGATAATGATGGATTGGTAAGTGTAGAAAGTTCCAAATGGGGTCAATATATTGGAACCTTAGATGAAGTTGATCATTTGGATTTAATCAATTGGACAAATAGAGCTAGAAGTGTGTTTGATAAAGTCATGTTTGCACAAAATCCGAATTTTAATCCCATTGCATTATATTTAGAAATCGCAGATCAGCTATCGAAACGAGGTCTTTAAGAAGTACTATAAAGAAGAACTATAGAAACTATAATAATAATAATAAAGATTGTATTATCTTAGTAGTCGGCGGTGATGGTTTTCACATACAGAAATTCGTCAATTCCCCAACGACCATTGAATCTTCCAACTCCACTTGATTTCACCCCACCATGTGGAAGATGTGGTTCGTCATGAATAGTAAAGTTATTGATTTGAACCCCTCCACTTTCAATTCTCTTGGCTAATTTTATAGCCGAAATTATGTTCTTTGACCAGATAGACGTTTTCAAACCATATTCATTATCATTAATTCTATCAATTAACTCTTCAACATCATCGTATTTCTCAATAGCAAAAATTGGACCAAAACTTTCCGTTTTGTAAAGCTTCATATCTGGAGTCACATTTTCTAAAATCAAAGGAGCCAACGAATTCTTCTTTTCAATATCTTCACGAGAATATTCTCCAAACACGATTTTTGCTCCTTTGGCCAAGGCATCATCTACCAATGAAAGAACTTTTGCTCTTCCAATAGGATCACGTTCGGAAATCAAATAATCAGTATCATTCACCAATTTTGATGCTGAATTGATCAATTCTTGCTTGTACCCATCATAAACAGAAGCATCAACATAGACATGATCAGTACTCATACATATTTGACCCTTATGAGCCCAAGCAGACCAATTGTCTTTACCAGCAGCCTTACTTAAATCAGCATCTTTGCAAACGATTGAGATATTTTTACCTCCCAATTCCAACAAACATGGGACAAAATATTTGGCAGCTGTAACGGATATACTTTTCCCAACAACTGTTGAACCGGTGAAATTGAGTTTTTTGACGGCACCAGTTGCCAATAATTTCTCAATGAATGCTGGGTTATCTTCTGGTTTCAAATGGATCAACTGTACTGCATCTTCAGGTACACCCGCTTCAAGTAAATACTTAACCAACAAATATAATGCGCGTGGTGCTCTTTCCGGAGACTTAGCAATCACCGAACATCCAGCAGCCAATGGTGCAAGAATACTTCTACCACCTAAAAGAACCGGAGCATTCCATGGGGAAATTGAAAGCACGGGACCAATAGGCTGTCTAACCGTCAAGGCAAATTCATTATCATCTGAATGGAACAACTCTCCTTCTGAATTGGATAAATTTCCAGTGTATTCTTGTACTTGTCCAATAACACCATCGATATTCAAATTGGCAAACCAATCAGGACCTCCGATTTCTTTATGTACTTGAATGAATTCATCTTTGTTTTGTTGTAAAATCGATTTAAACTTGGAAAAAATCTCGATTTTTTGTGAAATCGGAATACTCGACCATTGCTTAAATCCATTCTTGGCATTCAGGGCAACCTTTTGTATGTTTGAATCGGTGATTGGCAAATAACTGAATTGATGGAGCACTTGTGTTGGATCATCATGACGATGAACTGGATGAACAGATTGTTTATCGGTGATTTCTTCTCCTGAAATTATGTATGGAATAATCGTAGTCAGCATTTTTAATGTAGATCGATCCCTTTGTCTTTTTTTTTTTTTTCTTTTCGTTGGTTGAATTAAGGTTCTTCTATACTTCTTTGTTCTAGAATGCTTTTTTTTTTTGTATGGTTCGGTGATTGAACAATAATTGAAATACCCGTGATGGGACAAACTAATGATAAGATGAATAGAATATTAGAAAAAACTATTTGATTGACGAGTTGTCTGAAACTTGATCCCCTTTATATATGAATGTTCTGAGATGCCGCAGTTGCAGTGGACCGTTGATTATAATTTGTACATATTAATAAGCACACATTTCAGGACCTAAATTTTTTTGTTTCTTTTTCTATTGTCTTGACACTCGGGTTTGCGGTGGGGGGGAAGCGTTTCAGGAGACTCGTGTCACACTGTACAGCTCAACAAACGTCGTTCCGCAGTGCCACCAATTCGGTCCGAACAATTGATACTATACATTAAATACGACGCTGAAAAATGTGGGGAATAGATATTGAAAGTATAAACCATAAGAGTTAAGAGATGAGAGGGGTACTGACGGCAATACATTTATCCAGAACGATATACTTTTTCGGGGTTATTAATCAAGAGATAAATATCAGCACCTCATGAAACCATCGATCGGCGTGCAAAACAAAGAAACCTGAATTAAAACAATATCCGAATCTACCACAGAAAGAGGGGTGGATTGAGGTACATCGGAAATACGTAATTAATAGTACCAATAATATGCTCCTCTTACAAAAAAAAACGGTCAATAACGGACGTTTTGAGCCATGCTTCCGATGAGAAGCGAGATTCGGCACGTTTCTTTATTTGCAAATCATAACGTCTCTAATTATCATGTATTAAGTCCTATATTAAACCCACAAGGGAATTTTTACACTCCGAACAGTATTCACTAATCGACTGGAGTCCTTCAACATACCCCTCATCCTGACTAATTTGATCGATAATATTATCCCGTAGGTAATCACATCTCCGTACTTCACTCATGAGCCAGTTTTGCCATTCGGCCATGATAATTCCATTCTCCATTTCCTTCAAGATTTTCAATTTTACCAATAAATCATGACGCTTAACTCCAATTTCTTGAAAGCTGCTCTTCAACAGTTTAGCCACTTCCCTGCTATTGCTATTGAAATAATCGTTCCATTCTGTATCGGCATCAAAATTGTAGACAAATGACTTTTCTTTGAATTTGGAAAAGCATGCGTTGTTGCCGGTGATGGAAACATTGTCTTGAAGCATGTCTTGAATATCTTGCAAGTATATTGATCTTTGCAACATCCAAGGTTCTTTTGTAACATAATCATACGCCAATTTATTGGCTCTTCTTACTGTCCAATAACTGGTAGTGGTCTTGCCAATTAAGAACACATTCAAAAGTCCAAGTATGATAATGATTAGTACCAAAAACAAATTCATTCTTAAGCTTTTGAGTAACAAAAGGGACAACTGGAATGCGGTTCGCACAATTCTAATCAAGGACTCGTATGTCTTGACTGCAATCTTCCCCAATCCAAGTTTCAAAAAGAACGCCAAACTAAATTTAATTGTAGAACTTTGCTCAGCCGTATCGGGATCGTTGGTATGACTCAATTTCCCGTACAAATAAACAGATTTGACGATCGCACCGTGATTCCCAATCGCTTTAACAGCGTCTTTGATGCCATTGTCTAATTTCTTAAACTTGTTCGCATCGATTTGGCAACAGGCCCTTTTCACCACTGGATTCCATAACGACACTTTATCAAAGATCACTTTGGAATAGAAAAACACTCTTGACTTCCTACCAGCGTCTGCAATTATAACCACTTTGTAAACTATCGTGTAAGGAGAACCAACCATAAACTCAAATTTCGACATTGAATGTGTGAAGCTGTAATATGTATTGTCTTCCAAAGTATCAATTTCTTGTCTGACGTGCACGATATATTTTCTACCATCACAAATACATGGAATCATCAAGTCTCGGTACATGGTTTGCAGTTTTGAAGTATTCCATGGTTTGTGGACAATATACTCTGTGGTGGTAAAGGAAAAACTACTTTTCAAAAGCGTCGACTTATCACCGAGAAGAGCATGGAATAAAGCCTTTGGTGGGATGGTATAAGTTTTCTCACCGACAAGTACATATTCTGAAGTGAAATTGACCTTGTGTTTGATGGAAGCGTTGCCCTGTGTTGGTTGAATTGACGAAGTATCGTTACCGAAATAGAATCGTTCACTCTTTAAAGTTTTGTTAGAAAGACTTCGGGAAAGTTGATTGATTTCCTTAAGAATCTTTTGATCTTGTTTTTCAATCTCATTTTCTCTTTCAAGAACAGCAAAATCTGCCAATATTTCTCTTAGGTTTTTTGGTTTGTCCCTGGCAACATTATTAATAAGATACACTATCTTCTTTTGGATTAAGTTAGCACTTTCTTGATACAACTTCATTTTAATAACTCCATCAACATTATAAATTTTCATCAAATCATAATTTCGTTGCTGAGTGTAGTCCACCGCAACCAGGCGTCCAATGAATCCTTTATACAATGCAACAAATCCCAACGCTTGCATATAGAAATATACATGACGATTTGTGACAAAACAACGACCACTCAACTCTTGTTTTGAATTCGGTGCCCACACACAACTGAATGACAGTACCAAATATTCACCTGGTTCAACAACAGTCTGAAACAATGCTTTCATTTGAATATCTAAATTCACCAATTCGTTTGGATAAAATTCAGGGTAGACTTTGTCAACTCCAAGATGCTCTTCCTGGAATTTCACCATTTCCATGTCTTGACCTTCCGTGCGAATTGTGGGGTCATCTCCTGAACCATGAAGGTAGTATAATCCCCAATTCACTGACCCCCAGATATTTGCAGTTAATGCGTTGGGAATAGGAGTAGCGGATGTTAAACAATATGCAATGATAGATGATTTCGTTGTGTCGGTGATGAAAGGAGGATGAATCTTTGGAATTTGATAATACATGTACTTTTCAAAAAACTGTTCAAATTTCTCAATATGACCAGATAACGAACTTGACGTGATTATTTGACCCTCAGCATTAACAACTTTGGTGTTGGTTAACTCTCTGTCAATGACTGTATTGGTCGTTGATGCAAATTCGGCAATGATTGGTGGGAACCTACTTGACGCAATATGGAACAACCCATCGTGTACATCACCAGGCCCAGAAATTCTGTTCTTTTCATTTTCAAATACTTTCAACCAGGATTTTAATTCCACCAAAGTTTCCGTTTGGAATATAGCCATGAAATCACTAGTTCTGATCTCGAAACAGAATCGACGGTCTTCATTGGGAGCGTATCTCACATTACACAACAAAATACCAATTTTGTCACTTTCTTGCACAAATGTTTGCGAGGGACTAAGTACCAACAATCCAAATACACCGTCTTTGATAAACGCCCATCGTTTCACCCATAATGGCTTTGCGGATTTTTCACTCCATGTCTTCATAAATAAATACCCATGTTTTTCAAAACTTGGTTCATCAATATCTTGTAAACTTCTACTATTTATTCCAGTCGATCTAAAATCATTGGGATTGAGTGAAGGCTGGAATTGCAAATTGCAACCGTTTTCTACTTGGTCCCTAGCAGCAATCATATCGGATGATAATCGTTCAATCGCTAACGTATACGAATTATTCCACGATTGAATACGTTGAATCTTTTCCCATTGCTCCTTAATATGATCGACGGGCCCTCTTGGAGAAAAAACATTTAGTTTGTTTTTCCATAATTCGGTATTCAAGCGAATCAACAACGAGTTTAAACTTTTGGATAAATCTTTAATTTCAATGACATAGTCCAATGCCACATGGATGTATTCTTTTCGAACAAGGAATAATTGTTTGGCATCTTCCATTACTACCAACGGGTCCTTGGATTTTGAAGTAGACACGTAAATGCTCAAGTATTTGTCGTATTTTGATTGACATTCAAAAAACCGTTTCCTTAGTTCTTTATATTTTGGAATATGATCACGTTTGAAAGAATCGATTGCATCCAAAAATCTTGTATTCACATTCAACGATTGCAAACTCAACCCCCAAATAGTTTTCAAACCATCCAAGGTGGTATGTAGTGAAGAAACAGTATACTCTTGGTCAATAATTCCATCTTGTAAAAAGGTAGGTACTAAATGTTCCAAAAATGAATTACACAAGCCTTGTACTTCTCTGACATATTTGGGGATCTTTTTAAAGGTGCTCGTCAATGCCGTCAACCATTGTTGAATGGTAGTTATTTGTAAATCCAAATGATTCATCGTGGCTCTAAAACTAGGACTATCCAACGCAGCTTCTTTGAAGTTTACCGAAATTAACTTGAAATGACGAAGAAGTGCTTCCTGTTGCTGTTTCGTAGGTGTATTTGTAGGTTGCAGAAAGTTTTCATGGGTCTTTTCCTTCACCACTGATGAAAGAACAGCGGGATCTGGTCCATTCTTGCCTGAGGATGGTATTGGCATTTCTTGTTGGATTTTTGATTGTCCACTGCTTGGATGAATGAATGATTGGTTGGTTGGTTGAATGGTTGGTTGGTCGAATGGTTAGTTGATTTTTTGACTGGTTGGGATTGCCGAAAGCAAAGTTCGGATATAAGTATTTTTTTTTCTTGCATGTTGCGGCTTTTCTCGCCAGTTGCTCACGCTCTTCTGTCCGGATTACTGCCTAATTACCGCGCGCTATCTCCAGTTAGTGACATTTCATTTCACGGCTTGACCGGTTTTTGATGCAAATGTGCTCGCATTCTAGAACAATTACTAAGTTTGTACAAATCAGCCGTACAAAAGTCCTGGTGGGTAAATTAGTGAAAACATAGTACAAAATTTGCCATTTATTGTGAGTGAAAATCTATAGAACTGAAATGTAATAATAATAAAAGTAATAATAAGAAGAACATGAATAATAATATAAAAAATGAATTGTACCTAGCGCACCATTACTTCTTTGGTTTGTACATGACTTGTACATTTGTAGGGAAACGATGAATAACATTAGATTTATTGGCCTTCTGTACCTTTTTCATATCATGGGAGGGGTCATGTCCTAAGATAGGTCCAAAAGTTATTTGCATTGGTGGTTTTGCAGCTTCTTTGGAGGAGTTGTTGTTTGGTTTGGACGTGCCCTTCCCACCATTATGAGCACTTTTGGCAATTGGTGGATTCTGTTGCATCATGCTCATGTCAGGAATGATGTTATGAAATTGAATATTCTGCTGTTGGTGCATCATCTGTGCCATCATTTGCTGTTGCTGTCTCATTAGAGCAGCATTGTTATTAGGAGGAACCATGTTTGGATTGCCACCATTTTGAAATTGCATTTGAGGACCCATTGGTGCAACAAATTGTAGTTGTTGTTGTTGTTGTTGTTGGGGTACTGAAGGAGGAGCCTGTTGTTGATGGGGTATTGAAGCTGGAACCATTTGCGGAGGTAGTTGATTTTGAAGAGGTGGTGAAACTCTTTGAATTGGCATTCCTTGTTGTTGCATTGACATCTGTTGAGGCATAGGAGGTTGCATTTGGGGTGAATTGAAGTTTTGCATCTGTTGATGCTGCTGATGTTCTTGTTGAACCTGCATTTGCACCTGCTGTTGCTGTTGAACCTGTATTTGCTGCTGTTGTTGGACCTGTATTTGTTGTGCTCTTGCCATGAACAGTTGTTGAGCAACTTGATATGGAGTGATTTGGTTTGTTGGAGGAACACAATTGTTTGGCACAACATTACCCATAGAATTTTGAGTATTCGGCATTGTTGGAGAAAACGAAGAAGCAGATTGTTGATTAGGCATTGGGTTCGGTGAGGCATTATGGTTTTGAGTAGTCAAATTTATATTGGATACAGAATGTGAATGCATCAATGGAGGACGAGACGTTTGCATTTGCGATTTTAATCGTTCCTGGTCGTCAAGCATCTTCCTGTTCAAGACTTCTGCGTTATAAATTGGGGCTGTCATTGGACCAGCATTGATGCCCATACTTATGTTGGCACGACTTGCATCGATTTTCAATCTTGATTTGCTTGGTGTGTCCCAACTTCTTGAGGAGTTTGGCGACATCTTGAATGGCGAAGAATCAGCAAGCACAGTTTCATTATCGTCAATTTCTGGTGTTGCATGTTGCTGTGCTACTGGAGATCTGTATTCTTCATGGACATTTACAATATCAATTTTTGAGCTCCCAGAAGTTCCCGTTACGTCAAATTCATGTACAATGTAGGCACGGAGGACAGAACGATCCATGTCAAGTTCGGTTTCGTTGTTCTTGTTACTGTAGATTATTTGTACAATCTTCAAATTTTCTTCGGCAGTAATGGCTCCACCATTTACAAGGAATCCAATATATCCAATAAAGAAATTCTTCAAAAATGGAATCTGTAAAGTATAGGATTTACAAGATTCGCTGAAATATCCATTAATAACATCAACGACGTCAAGGATTTTCACACCTTTCTTGTAAACAGTGATTGAGTTTCGCCAATTAAGCAAGGACTGTGATTTATCTTCGGTAATTACGTCAATTGTCATATATGATTCAAAAACTCCGTTAGTTAAACTTAAATGTTGCAACTGTGGCTGATGCATATGAAGTTGAGGAGCCATCGGTGAAATGACAGATTGTGGTGTTGAAGTTGCAATACGATTGCAATTTAGATTCAAGTCATGCGTTATTACCCAAGTTGGAACATTCTTCTGTTTGAGTTTTTCCTTAATTGGAGCATCCAATGGGATTGTGATTGATTTAGTGACATCTATGGAGACTAAATTGGTGAAATCATGATGTTCTTGTGCACTTTTGAAAGACAATTTGAAGCTTTTGATGTTCAACTTACAGGCAACATCGTCGAATGTTTCCTCTAGTGGAGATGAAGCTAGCAACATATCCAACTCATCATCAATTATGGCATTGTGCTTGCAAGAATCCATCGATCCATGTACACTAATCAAATCCTCTAAGGGTGTTAGTATCAAATCATCGACTTCTTCATTGGTTGATCCTGCAGTTTGGGGAGTTTTGGTAGAATCTTTGATCAATTTTCCAGATTTGGATAAACGAAAGATACGCGAGGATATTTGCTTTGTGGTTCTCAATATGCCAGTCTTGTTGAATAGCATTCTTGAAAGCACCTTATTTTGAGATGTCTTTTTCAAAACAGAAGATGAGTTAAATGACTCGTGATCTTCTCTGAACTTTCTGTATTTGTACAACGAATTGATCAATACGTCATCTAAATCCGGCCACCAAACCTTATCGTCGGTACCATTTGAAGTTGTGTTACCTATTGCTGAATTGGCAGCCACCATTGAGAGCGTGACTGCAGAACTTGATCGTCTACGGTTGACAGGGGTCTGCATGGTGGAATCTATTCGAGATGCAATCGAATTGTTAGGGGAGTCTGTCACAGTGTTGGTGGTTGACAACTTTCTCTTTTTAACAACATGACCTTCCTCTTTTGATTTAGGAGATATTTCTGCTGCCTTTTCCAACGACGGAGATGGTTGAATCTCTTCCTTGATTTTATCAAGTTCCAATTTGTGTGGTGTCAAGAATGAATTCCCCGTTACTCGTTTCGAGTCTCCGTTTTCTTCTTCATATATAGATGTCTGATTGGTTAAATTGTGTGGGGCTTGGGATGTGTTTATGGTTGACCAAATGTCTTCTTCTTCCTCTTCGTCTTCCTCTTGCTCATTGGCTGATTTGATGGTATCGTCGTTGTCGTTGGTGTTTTCATTACTGGCAGATTTCGTCAATGCTTCGAGAAACTTATTGTGCTTTTTGGATACTGTGGGAGTGTTGATCAATGCAGCTGGTGTTTTGTTTAAGGCTCTGGTGAAATTTAGAAAGTTGCCAGGTGACACCCCTTGAACTGTAGGTGAGTTGAAATTGAACGACGGCAGGAAGCTCAATCCAAAGGAGAAGGACGGCGTGATTAGGTTTCGGTTGATGCTACCTTGATTTGAATTTGATACATCTTTGGTCTTTGATCGTGGCGTTTCAGGAGGGATCTGAATGGTTGGTAAGTTAGCCATGATTGGTGGGTTGTTGGATATGGTGCTGCGAAAAAAAAAAAAGATAAACAAATCTTGGTGGTGGGATCGTACGAGATTGTGGCTAGTTGATTCTTTTTCTCTTGAAAGGGATAGATGAAAGTAGTGGAATAGATGGTGGAATGGTATTATGATTTGGATATAAGATGGTGAAAGAATAGTAGAATAGAAGAATCAAATAAAAAAAAAATACAAATCTGCTTATGGATATGTAAATTTTTTTTGGAGGAGAATTTTAAAAGGGGAAGTTGTTAATTAAGCAAAAACACGTAAAATTTTTAGTGCGTATTCTGTTAGAAATCGTACTACCAGAAAGTTAAACTAAAAATCAGCGCAAAAGCAAAAGGCAGAAGAAAAAGAAAAAGAAAAAGAAAAAGAAGCCCCCCAAAGAATTCCCAAACAGCAAAAACAACAAAAACAACGAAAAAAAAAAAAAAATTCGCGTCCCCCCGTGACTTTGTGTAATTCTCGACTGGTGCAATTCCGTTGTTTCCCACTGGCACCACCACTACTATCGCTACAGCCTTCTTTTTTGTATTTCTTTGCTGCTTTATCTAACTCCAGTTTCTATCTATATTTAAGGTTGATGTACGTGTATGCATATACTGTATTCCACTATAAACACATTATAAACTACTTATATTTCATTATCTCTTCAATAATGGCTGTGCAAAATCCCGGGTTTTCCTTTTCAAATTCTATCACGGAACTAATAAAGCCCTCTACTTCTAACCGTGTACTGTCGTCCCTTGCTCTCGAATGAACTTTCTTTAGACATTCAAATAACAAATCACTCTTCCTGTAATATGAAGACACAAATGAACTGCCACCTTGTAACACATTGGATCCATAATAACTACTGCCCGTACCTGACTGTTGGTTGTCATCTTTTATGACGTTCTCATCTCCCCCATTCTTGTTAATCACTGAAGAAGACGAAGGTGAAGACGCAGACGATGATGATATCAACATCGCGTCTTTTCGAATCAACGTTTCATTAAATTCCCACTCAATAGGGGTTTCTAAATTCTCTTTATCTTTTTCTGCCTTATTTCCATTATTATTGTTGTGCACAATGGGAAATCTTGGTTTATATCCGGGTTTGTGATTGTCATGGGTCATTTTTTTCATAATCAAAAGAATCAATTTACTTTTGACATTTTCCGAACCGGTGGAATTGCTGTTAGCAGTTCTGGTTAAGAAATGATGATGTAATAGGGAATTTGCTCCTGGTCTGTGTTGTGGATCTTTAATTAGGCAATATTTAACAAAATCCTTGATGAGACTACTACAATCGGCCGCCAGTAATGTTGGTGGTCTTTGTTTAGGTATATCAAATAAAATCTTCATGGGGTCGTATTGGGCAAGTGGAGGAGCACCTGTGACTAATTCAATTGTAGTTATCCCCGTTGACCAAATATCTGCCTTTTCATCATATCCATCGACATCACTAGTGATGTTATTATTAATATTATTATTGGTGCCAATGTTCCCATTCCCATTCCCATTCCCATTCACATCCACTTTAGCTCTAGTGATAACTTCTGGAGCCATCCAAAATGGCGTGCCAACAAAGGTTTTCTTTTTCATTTTCGTCATGGTGATTTCCGTTGAAACTCCAAAATCCCCCAATTTGACTTCCCCATTTTCAGTCAATAAAATATTAGCCGATTTAATATCACGATGTACTTTATGTTCCAGATGTAAATACCGCAATCCCAACAACACTCGTTTGATAATATACCCCACTATATCTTCCGGCAATTTCTTGTGAAATTTAAGTAAATCAGAACAGGACCCACCTGCACAATATTCCATAACGATATACATATTGTAATCCTGTGAAAAACTTTCAATGTATTGGATAATATTGGGATTTCTTAATTTGGATAAAAAATGAATCTCTTTGATGATTTGCTTGACATCATCCGGTGAATCATCTAAATTGACCACTTTAATTGCTACTAATTGGGAAGTGGATTTTTGTTCAGCTCGATAAACATCACCAAAATTTCCTCGACCGATACATTTGGATAAACAATATTCGGATGCTTGATTAAGTTTGGGAGAACTGGATAAAGGACTGCTAGAAACTAAAACTTTCTTCTCTCTGGTTACCCTCATTCTAATTATAAAGTCAACTACGGATATTGGTTTGTGTTCAAGGGGAATGGATAATTGGTTTTGTCTTCTTGTGTTATTTTTTTGTTGATGCTTTTCCTCAATAGAAAAACTATTTTTGCAACTAAACCAAGACTTTAAAAAAAAAAAAAAAAATCATATTCACCAATTTTGAACAGAATTAACTATTAGAATTAATAATACAATAAATGCTATATATCCCCTTCACCAATACACATCTTTTCTACTGATTCAGTCTAGTACCACTAAGCTTTAAACTTCTAATCTTCCAGTACTCTATAGCAGCATCAGTCAACCCTAAATCCTCTTTTTGCAAATCTTTGATATGCTCCGACACATTGCATCCGTTTAAAATCAACAACTCTGAAATTATAAACAACTTTTTAGAAATTCCCCCAAATGAACGGCCATCATCATCAGTAATCTCAATGTATTTCCTTAAAGAGTACTCAAACAATGAAATCACCAAATATTCATTCTTGTTTGGAATATTGATTTGAATATTTAGGTTAATGTCCCCACCACAAAGAATGTATTTCAAAACATCTGGAACATTGATTTTCTGAATAGCCTTGATAAGCAAATTATTAACATCAGGAATCACAGATTTGTATTTTTTCATCAAGTACTTATTCTTGATAAAATGAAGTCTCGTTTCGTCATTAGCTTCAGATTTGATCTTTTCTTCCAGTGGTAGATTTTCTTCCAAATACGAATTCACCTTACGGTTGTTGATATATTTCAATAATAATTCAGTTTCATTCTCAAATTTATCCAATTTTAATGATCTGATCTTGGTAATGTGGGAGCCAATGTTACGATGGCACGACGCACATTTGACACAAAAACACGACAAGCAATTTATAGAAATCCATTCCACCAGTTCAGCCGAACCACAATCTAAACAACTGCTGTTGTCACTATTGGGGATCGAGCGGACCATATGTAAGTAATCTTTTTCAACTGGGTTTGCCTTGGAAGTCAAAGAAATAGGCGAGATTGATCTGTCTTGACCGGGGATGACAGGTTTCTCTTTGAACTCAGTGATTAACTTTCCGATAGTCTTCTTTCGTCCTTCACGTGCAACATCCTTACCAAAAGACTTCTCCAATCTCAGGGTATTGACCAATTGCCCTGCGTTGTACAATGCTTTGACCCATCTGTTTCGATCATCATTGTCAAAAGCTTGGAACACCCGTCTGGTACCTGTAGAAGTCAAAACTTCAAAGCAAAATTGCCTCTTGTCGTACGTTGTTGCTTTCACACTGGCCAATGCTATTTCAATAGGTTTGTTTATTGGTGTTCTACCTTTCCTCCAATCTGCATACTCAATCAATTGACCTTTTTCCAATACAACCCATTCTTTATGCCATCCTTGTTTCTTTTGGCCACCAAGAGTAAACAATATTCCAGATTTATCAGCGTCATCATTATGTATTTCATTATTTGGAGGTTCGCTATCAGAAAAGACCAAATCAAAATTCTCCTTGGTAACAATGAACTCGTCAATGGTTGAAGTTATGGGAGTAGTCGATAACGTGGATGGGTTAGAGGGTGGACTATTGACTGTTGCAGTGGATTTATGATTCAACTTGTTGTGTCGAATCAAATGAGTTAGCTCTTCGTTTGTTTGACATGCTTCAATCATCTGCCTAAACTGGTATTTTTCACTGTTGAATCTCAACAACACATGAAGATAAATCTGATAGTTATCACCAAGAAGATTTTGACTCGACTTCTTATCTTTGAAAGCACGGTAATCCAATAGCCTAGGACAACGCTCATCGTATTTTAGATTAAGAAATTTAAACAAATTCTCCATCAACACATTCACATATTGATTATTCGTAAATTTGCTGAGATTGTTCAAGTAGTCAAATTTTGACAATTCAAAAATTTTTCTCTTCGTTAGCAATTTCAGCTCTGGTCTTTCTTTCTCATTCGAAAGATACTTGTTGAGCCAACTATAGTAATCTTTTGATTCCGATTCAAATTTTCTCTGCATCTCTGCTTGTGCGTTAATAGAATCCACTTGGTTTAATCCAATATTATTATATATCTTGGTCAATAGCTTGTGATCACAGATATGATCAAAAAAGAATGTGATGTTTTTCTCAAATGATTCGAACAATGCTCTGAATACAACCCGAAAATCTTGTTTGAATCCAAATTCCCTTAACAATGAACCCGATTCCAAATCGATCAACGCATCAATTGCATCCATTACCTTGATTTTCGAAGCTGACATTTTTCTCACGGTGGACTCCAAAATCTTGAACTCATCAATCAAAGACGAGTAGAGTTTTCTTGCCACCGGTATCGAATTCTCCAAGTGGGCCAACGTTTTTCTAAATTCTGGACCGTCTTCTATATCAATATTGAACTCCTTGCGGAAATCACCCAAACTGAACAATTTCGCCTCGGGCGATTTATCTTCCAATGGTTGACCCTTTGTGGTCAACGGGAACAGCGAAGGATTTATTTTCTGTTCCACAGGAGGCAATTCATCGATCCACAAACTGAAGTTAAAAAGATGATTAAAGTCATTACTCTCTGAATCATGTTCCCACAAAGATATAGTCAATTTGGTGTCATTCACTACTCTTGGGTCGTAAAAGTCATTGATTATTATTTTCTGAAAGACATGGTGATTGCCATCAATGGGTAATTTTGAGTATTGCAACCTGGATAATTCAATTCTGGACCTCTCGGGAGTATTATCATCAAAGAGTTGGTTCTTTAAGATATCCACGTCACTGATGCCAATGGACTTTACAATAACCAAGGAACGCGAAGCAAACCCATCCTCGGGTTTTATGGATAGATGGAACTTCAATTTGTTAAACTCGGGGCTGACTTTAACCAATAGTGGATATTCATTTTGTTGGTCTTTGTCGGGATTCTCGATATAGGAGGCTAGATGATTAATTGGCTGTAATGAGTTGGTATACACCATTTGAAGTGAATCGATGTGTTTCTGGTCGTTCAAAGCCATAATTGTACGCCTTGAGTCGAATTCATCAGTCAAAATCAATTTGTTCAAGGTAGCAGTAGAATCATCTTTCTGGAAGTAGGGAAAGGCAAGTCGACCTAGTGCATCCATTGCTAATTGAGTGGTTTACTAGTCGTACAAACGAAACAAGAAAAAAAAAAAAACAGAGCAGCAAACAACAATAGAAAACTGGGCCTCCTGAATATTGTTTTTTTTTTTAGTTGATGGAGTGCTGGGTATTTCTTTTCTCTCTGTGGATGTTGTAAAAAAAAAAAAGAATCGTAATCATTGATTAATCCCACGTACATCTTCCACCCCCTTGATGTAACAACTGCGTTGGGCTGGAGAGAAGAAAGAGACCGAATAATGATCTGCTTTGGTTGATATTTTTGTTGATCTAATGAAACAGACAGCTTGAAATTTTTCTTTTTGGCGGAACTGCCACTAACTGCTATTTTCATATTTTGTATCACAAATGCCTAAAATTATTATTAATATTTTTTTTTTTCTACTATCAACTTTTGGTTAACCAATTGCTGTTCAACAGGGTAAATTTTGTATTACTAAAGGGCGAAAAAAAAAAACACAGTCACTTCTACGTCCTCGGGAAATAATGACATAGATTCTCAACAAGTGAATAAGCAGATCCTAACAGCGTGTCAAAGAAGCCTACATCAAGGGTCACCTGATACACTATTCCACGACGATTCGAGTTTGCTCTCTTTGTAGTTAAGAAAAATGGGAGAGATCAGTCGACTGATGAAAGGAGAAAAATGTTGGGTAAATTCTTCACACTGTGTCCCTGTGCTTCCGTGCTTATTCTCTTTTTGCACGCGCAGTACGAAAATCGGCGGCCAACTTACCAGGGCCAAAAGCAAAACCATAAGATAATAAAATAAAAAAAAAAATGTTTATATATAAAAAAAAAAACTCTCCCCAATAAGCACAAGAAATATCCAATTCTGGTAAAATACTTCTCAGTTCAATAACTTTCTCCATCTTTCCTTTAACTTTTAATACTGGCTACTGTTTGAAGGGATTTAACCAATTGCTCAAGACTTCACAGAACACAACACCAATACTTGCCGAGCGTGATAGTGTACTCCTATTTTTTTTTTTTGATTCGATACAGACTACTATACTACCCCACCTACAAAGTTATCAATGGCTCTTTCCTTTCTATTTTCCAAACTTCCAGTGATCACTGAAGATCCATTTTTACAATATAGACCATTCCCAGAGAACCCATCCAATGAGTTCACCAAACACTGGCATGAAATCCTCGTTTCTTTTATATTTTATTGCATGATTCAATTGTTGTCGAAGCCAGTTTTTTCATTAATCATGGGTCCAAGATATACCAAGTTGTCGAAAGGTACCAAGATCAACTTTGACGTGCACGTTACATCCATGGTTCAATGTTTTATCTCCATTGCTTTATTGATTCCTCATTTGAACAATCCTCATTTGTCCAATAGACGTGCCGATCCAATCAATTCAGTTTTTGGCACAACCGACTTTGGTGGGTTGGCTTGTTCATTGACCACGGGATACTTTATCTGGGACATTTATGTTTGCATAAGGTACTTTTCATTATTTGGTGTTGGGTTCTTGTTCCATGCAATTGCCGCCACCTATGCTTTCCTTTCTGGGCTTTTGCCTTATGGTCAACCATGGGCTGGTGCCTTCTTGGCATTCGAATTTAGTACTCCGTTTGTCAATCTCAACTGGTTTGCTTCTAAATTGCCTGCAGGAACATTTAGTGATAAATTCGTCATTATCAATGGGTTGTTGTTGATGTTTACGTTCTTCGTTGTTCGTATCATTTGGGGTTTCTACGCCGTTTATCAATTTGCTCTTGACATTAGTCACACCCTTGACATGGTTCACAAGATCTTGCCATGTACCTTGTTGGGCTTGAACTTTTTACTTGATTGCCTTAATGTATTCTGGTTCTACAAGATGGTGATGATTGCCAAAAAGAAGGCTCGTGGGGCAAAATCAACCAGACTGGCCTCCAAAGATATTGGAACCAAGATAGATTAAACATTAGAAACGTTTAGAGGTTCCCTATGTAGTTTTTTTTTGTTTTTTTGCAATCGTCAAATAAACGAATGTATTATTAGTCGTAGCGCCGAGGATAAGGGTGTGAGAGTAGTGTACGATGTGCTAATCCTGGCTATCACTTGAAACTCTCAGGTGTCTGATTTTTTTTTATTTTTTTTCTTTTGCTACAGTTGTTGCCATTCAAATAGAACCAAAACGAGAGTTTGTACCTTGTGCCCAATTTTTGGGCTTTTTTTTTTTTTTTACTTGCTACAGTCACCAAGCACACACCCACGCTATTAACGACTACTCTTTTTTCTTTCTATCAACACAGTTTTGAATTGGTTATCATTATAGATACTAAATCTTCTTTTTCTTCCAAAGGCCAATTTTAACTTTCTCCATTAACTGAAGCTTTTTCATTGTTGTTGTATCGTAAATCAGGGACAAGAGATCATATAGTTTATTCAAGACTCCATAATTTTTTTTTTTTGTTTGTTTCCGTGTCATCAATTCATTATATTTTTTCTTTTCTTTTCTTTCTTTGATTACAGGTTCTTACCACTACTAGTATTATTACAACAGATAGACATCATCAGTTATGAATAACGAATACGATTATTTATTTAAGTTATTATTGATCGGGGATTCCGGTGTTGGTAAATCCAGTTTGTTATTGAGATTCGCTGATGACACATATACACCAGACTACATTTCCACCATTGGTGTTGATTTCAAAATCAGAACTATTGAATTAGATGGCAAGACTATTAAATTACAAATCTGGGATACTGCAGGTCAAGAAAGATTCAGAACCATCACTTCCTCATACTACAGAGGTGCCCACGGTATCATCATTGTGTATGATGTCACCGACCAAGAATCATTCAACAACGTCAAACAATGGTTACAAGAAATTGATCGCTATGCCACCGGTGGAGTAATGAAATTGTTGGTTGGTAACAAAGCAGATTTGTCTGATAAAAAAGTTGTTGAATACACTGCTGCTAAAGAATTTGCTGATGCCTTGGACATTCCATTTTTGGAAACTTCTGCCTTATCTTCCACAAATGTTGAACAAGCCTTCTACACCATGGCCAGACAGATAAAGGCTCAAATGACCAGTAATGCAAACTCAGGAAATGCCGCTAATACGAAAGGCAAAACCAACGTTAATTTGAGAGGTGAATCTTTGACGTCCAACCAATCCAACTCATGTTGTTAAGAGAGCAGGGCATTTTTCCCGTAAAATGGGGGTGGCGAGGAAAGCGAATAAAGAATGACAGAGGAAAATGGCGAAAGATAAAGTGAGCTTCTGATTTTAATACATATATTATTACACATACTGTTTCATCAATAGGTAATGATCTTATTTCTACAAAGACTATGGACGCAATGGCTTTTCGGTGTTTGCTCTGTCCTTTTCTTTTTTTTTTTTTTTTTTTTTTTTACATATTCTGTTATTGATACCGAAATACTTGTAAACCAATCGTATATACTTTTTTCTCGAAAGTCTTCTCTGCATTGTTACTTTCTTTAACGAATGACGTAGATGTAGTATTGAACGTGCAAGACACCGTCTTCGTCTCTGGCAAATCTACCTCTACCTAACAAGTTTTCCTTCAAGACCCATTTGTATTTGTCTTCAACTTTGTCATCAAAGTAGAAAGTTGGGTTACAAGAAACATAACTTTCTTCAATGGATGCTTCGGTGGTTTTCTTGGTGAAAACATTGACGGATGGTTCAGTCAATTGGACTCTACCTGGGTAATGGATCTTAACACCGGAACCGTTAGGGGTCTTACCATATAATTTACAATCCAAGTAAGCGGTGTTGACGGAGTTCTTAACGTTTAAATCATCAGTACCATAAATGGAGTCAATGTCCAATTCCAAACCCAATTTATTTTTAACGGTTTTTATTTCACCATTTTCAATGGTGGCCAAGTTTAAAGTGTGGTTTGATTCGTTATTGACAAAGATGGAAGCTGGATCACCAGCCAATTTCAAATTGATGGTAAAGACTGGAACGAATTCGGCTGGTTTAGGGATTTCTGGAACGGCTAATTTGATGGCAGACATGACGCAATTGAGTTGATAGTAATTAAAGAAAAATCAATCCTCATTTTTTTTTTCAATTATTGATTCGAGAATTATCCTCCTTTATATACTTTTTTTTGTGTATGCAAATTGGTAGGGTCGGCAAAATTTGCCCAACAAAGCGGATATCAGTAATAACCGCATGATAAATTGTGTGATGGGCGATGGACAATTCTATCACCAAATGTACAATTAAACTACGAGACATGGTTACTCGTAAATACTCACAGTTTCCACTATCACGTGAATGGATTGATTCACGTTGTGTTTGTTTGTCAATTGATGGCTATAGTTGGTTGGTAGGTGCTTTTAAAGTCCGAGTTCAGATTTAACCATACAGAGGCTATTGGCAGGATATCTAAACGAGAAAATAGCCGAGGAAATACCTCCCATTTTCAAACACAGAAACGAATAGGAAGATACAAAATATTGAAAAGATGTCTTTCCAGTAGAGTGCAAACTGGGTTGGAATAGAAAAACACTTAATCTAATCTTTGATAACTTTACTGGTATATAAGCCACACTCATGGTTTTTCCATTTGACATGCCTTCTCTGTGGGAAGAATTAGCAGCTACAGAAAATTTTGCGTGTGCGGTGGATCAAAAAAAACTGAAGGCTCACATTTGTTGATTGTTGCCACCAGAATCCAAAGAGAAAAAACCAGTGAGAACTACTTGGAAAATATTGGGTACACCTTGGATCCAACGAGCATTTCCCAATACATTCCACCAACCCAAAGAATTGAATTCCGCCATGACAGAGTCAAAGGATGTTCTTATGAAGGATTCACCGG
This sequence comes from Candida frijolesensis, assembly GCA_030557105.1. Lineage (NCBI taxonomy): Eukaryota > Fungi > Ascomycota > Pichiomycetes > Serinales > Debaryomycetaceae > Candida > Candida frijolesensis. Next base: position 4,186 of record JAKTVH010000060.1, on the reverse strand, counting down.
AAGACCAATCGGCTTCCGAAATTGAAGCTTTAGTCAAAGAAATTGAACAATCATTTAGTTTGTTGAGCAAAGTAGCCACCACCTTCGACAACAGGTACATCTCCAAAGTGTTTAGAGATTTAGGACCATTGAGAAGAAAGTTAGTTAAATATGGTGATTCTGTCTTACCAATAGTCATAAACAATACATATGTTCGTGATCACCCATCAAAGAAGTACTTGTTGGAATTTTTGGGTGCATCTTCGTCTTCTGCGACCGATAAAATGGATGTCGACAACATTACTTTGCTTCCTGAGGTTGAATTGTATTTACATCTTTTAGTTCAAGTCTACCTTTTGGACACTTTAAAATTACAAGAATTGAATAGTTTAAGTGGAAAAGTAGTGGAGTTAATGAAGTCATTTAATAGACGTTCGTTGGATTTCATCCAGGCAAAAGTATGGTTCTATGTCTGCAGAGCCAAAGAGTTGATTGGGGATTTGTTCTCGATCCGCTCAGAATTATTATACAGTTTGAGAACTGCTACATTAAGACATGACATTGAAACAACTGCATCTATAATCACCTTACTATTGAGAAACTATTTATTGTCCCATGATATTAGTCAAGCATCCAATTTGGTTGAAAAGGTTGAATTCCCGGAAAATGCAGGTAATGCATTGGTAGCAAGATATTACTACTACTTGGCAAGAATCAATGCTATCCAATTGGACTACTCCACTGCCAACGAATGTGTCATTGCAGCCATTAGAAAAGCACCTCAAACATCTTTGGCGAATGGGTTCCTTCAAGCAGCCACAAAGTTGAGCATTGTTATTGAGTTATTGATGGGGGATATTCCAGAATTGAAGGTGTTCAAGAACAAACCAGGCAATCTTGAACCATACTTTAATGTCACTAAAGCTGTAAGATTGGGTGATATAAAATTGTTTGGAGAAGTGTTGAAGAAATACGAAGCTGATTTCAAAAAAGATGACAATTTTACCTTGGTTTCTAGGTTGCGTCAAAATGTCATCAAAACAGGTATTAGAATTATTTCATTATCATATGCAAAAATTTCTTTAAAGGACATTTGTATAAAATTACATTTGGACTCAGAAGAATCCACTGAGTACATAGTTTCCAAAGCCATTAGAGATGGTGTCATAGAGGCTAGCATTAACCATCAAAAGGGATACATGCAAAGTAACGAGTTATTGGACGTTTATTCTACAAAATTACCACAACAAGAATTTGATCAGAGAATCAAGTTTTGTTTGTCATTGCATAATGAAAGTGTCAAAGCCATGAGATATCCAACTGACAATGAAAAAGAAAATGCTACCAAAGAAGTTGAACCAAGTGACGAAGTCGAATTGTTAAAAGCCATCGAGGAGGGTGACTTGGATGATTTTATGGATTAGGTCTCTACTTAGAAAGAAATAGTTACAACTGAGATTAATGAAGTTTTTTTTTTTTGATTCGATGTGCATAAGATATCTTTCTCTACATAAAGATTGGTTGTGCTTTGATCATGTTAATTCACGTAAGTATGAACAAGCAAAGAAGCAACAAGATTATATTCGAAAAAGCTCTGGTTGCGAAAAGCAGTATGTTTCTGTTCATTTTCCTCGATTGTATCTCTTTAGTAGATACCATTCAAGCATGTTGACAGGTATACTTTCATATAGTTCTTTATTCTCTTGTATGGAGCATGATATTGCTATGGCCAATTGTCATGATATTGCTTGAATTATGGTACAGCAATTTTTTTGCGACTCCTAGACAGAACCAAAACAAGAACTAACTACTACGCTTCACGTATGATTCGGCACACAAAACGCCAGTCATAAAGTGAAGTGTTATTTATAAGTCGATGAAAAATAAGGTATCTATATTAAAAGCTGTAGTAATACGAAAACTAACTTAGTGAAATCCAAATGAAATATAAAGAATACAAGATGTGCAAACAGAGTCCTTGCACCGAATAAATAAAGGCAATAAACTAAAACAATTATTACCGAGAAAGTAAAAGAATGTCGACTAATCGAAAAACAATTGAATGATTAGTTTCGAATAAGAAAAATACGAAAAATGATTTGTGGAAAAACAATTTGATATGTGGCAATTAACAGCTCGTGAAACTCAAACGAATGCCACAACGGATAAGATCATACCGAACACGATCCAACATCTTGTGGAAAGCTTATCGGCACTATTCACAGCAGGATCATAAATAGCAGGGATGTCACTATTAGAACCAGCTTCGGCGGATGAACCATTAGGAGTATTTTCTGATGATGAACCAGATTCAGTTTCATCAGTAACTTCGTTAGAATCAGATGGAACTGCAGTAGTAGTTGTAACAAAGGTTCCCGATTGATTCACGATATCAGATTTAGAAGCAACAGAACCATCACGGTAGATGGTCGTCAATGTATTAATAGCAGAGGTGGCAGCTGGATCACCCTGCAATTCGGAGTTTGAAACATAAACTGGTGGGTAGTTGGCAACGCTAACAGGATATTCGGTTTCTGAAGAAGCTTGTTGACCAGCAGATGGATGCACAGTTAAGATGGCAGTCAAGGTATCCGTAATGACACTGGCTTCAGTAAATACTGAACCATCAGCGTTTGTCACTGTCCAGCTAGTAGTGATTTCAGTTTCAAATGTAGAAGTAATCTCATAATCCAAACTTTCCTCAGCAATCACACCAGACTGAGTACCTGAGGAACCAACATCGTTAGTGTTAGACGAGGCAGTACCGTATTTGGTTGTCTCAGTGTTATCATCGTTGGTTACGTGTTCGGTTGTAGCTTCTCCAGCTACTGATAATTGACTGGATTCATCTTCTGAAGAACCAATAGTTTGAGTAGATTCATCAGCATCTCCAGTTTCAGTGGCTTCGTCAGCTTCACCGGCTTCGGTAGAATCATCAATTCCTCCAGCAACCGTGCTGGTAACAACACCTGTTTCAGTCACCACATCAGCTTCCGTAATAACACTGGCGTCAGTAACAACAATTGGATCTGTAACGACAGTTAAGTCTGTAACAACAGTCGAGTCAATAACAACACTTGCGTCTGTAACAACAGTGGTGTCAATAACAACACTCGACTCAGTAACAACAGTGGTGTCAATAACAACACTTGAATCGGTAATAACAATAGTATCAACAACAACACTTGACTCGGTAACAACTTCAGTTTGAGTGACAGTACTGGATTCAGTCACTTTCGAACCAACGCTATCCGTAGTAACCCAGGTTGTAGCGTGCTCAGCCGTGGTAGTGTGTTCATCCGTGGTAATGTATTCAGTAGTAGTAGTGTGTTCAGCCGTAGTAGTGTATTCAGTAGTAGTAGTGTATTCAGTCGTGGTGGTAAATTCAGTAGTAGTAGTGTACTCAAAGGTTGTAGTATATTCCGTAGTAGTAGTGTAAACAGCAGTGGTAGTGAATACGCTAGTGTAGTCAGTGGTTTTAATAACACCGCCAGTCTTTGTGTCAGTGAAGATGGTAGACTCAGTCACAATACCAGTCACAACATCAGTTTCGGTTACAACATCAGTTTCAGTAATCACGTCAGTTTCGGTGATCACGTCAGTTTCAGTAACAATCTCGGTTTCAGTGACAACATCAGTTTCAGTAACAACCTCAGTCTCCGTTACTTCAGAGCCATCTGCATTTGTGGTTACATATGTAGTGGTGTATACGGTAGTAGTAGTGAATTCTGTAGTGGTTGTGAACTCCGTGGTGGTGGTGAATTCGGTTGTACTGGTGTACTCAGTAGTAGTAGTAAATTCGGTAGTAGTAGTGTATATACTTGTAGTGGTGTATACAGAAGTTAATTCACTGCTAGTTTCTTCAACTGGTGGGAAAGTAGTCTTGGTGCTGGTGGAAGTTTCTGATTCAGTTACAATACCAGACTCCGTAGTCTTAGATCCATCACTATTGGTACGTGTCCAGGTAGAAGTGTATTCAGTAGTGAAGTGTGGTGGGAAAGTGGTCTTGGTACTGGTGGAAGTTTCTGATTCAGTCACAATACCAGACTCCGTAGTCTTAGATCCATCACTGTTAGTTCTCGTCCAAGTGGAAGTGTATTCAGTGGTGAAATGTGGTGGGAAAGTAGTCTTGGTGCTGGTGGAAGTTTCTGATTCAGTCACAATACCAGACTCCGTAGTCTTAGATCCATCACTGTTAGTTCTGGTC
>JAKTVH010000059.1:34102-54892 GCA_030557105.1 Candida frijolesensis | reverse complement strand
CCAACAAAATACTGGGGAATTCATTGATAGGGATATTTTCTTCAACAACGTCACCAAACCATTCCGTAAATATTCCACTGAATTGTACAACATCATGCAGAAGTTAGGATCGGGAAATTTCAAACTTGAGCGTCAACTAGTTGAAGACTTGAAAGGTGTTTGCAATTTGGATGATCGAAGCTTGAACATGATAGTCAAAGATACAAAAATCAACGGACAACGATTCAAAAAGGATTCGATCAAATGGGAAACCAGCGGAGATAATGCTCGTGCGTCGATTAATGTCGGCATTAATTTGGAAAGTTTGGCATTGAAGGGTGGAGATGATTTTGTGGATCCTGTGAAATCGTATGATCGATTCACTTTGGTTCCGGATTTCCAATCATGCTTTATGAGTAGAATGTATTTCATCCGGTTGTCAGTTCATTTGTCAAATGGAAGTTATTCTAATATCAAAGTACCAGTGAGAATTCAAAAGGTTGCATAGAAGAAAAAGGGTTGTTTTGGTTATTTCTTCAAGTTACAATAGGTTTAGTAATTTTGTAATAATTCAGGGGCATGTATATTTGTTTTTTTTTTTTTAGTTCAAATCGGTAACTAATTTCTTCTCTTGTGGTTGTGATGTATGATGTATAGCCACCACGTCATTTTATGCCGTGTGAGTTTGTATTATTTGAAATTCATTAGAATTCCGATTCTGTTTTCAAATTTATACTTCCGATCGAGGAATGACTATGAACGTTATTCAACTCGAAAATGACCCCGGTGGAAAACAAGCATTCTCCGATTTCCACAATTTTACCTTTTACATACAGTGATTAGTATTAGTAAAGTCTATCACGACATTACAAACCTGCGGCGATAAACGGTGTGGAAATGAAGTGTGAGACCGGGAATTCACAACCAAGAACAAACAAAGCATGAATCCTTCTTTATTCTCCTTATAATAGAGATCTCTATGTAAGTGTGTGTGTGTGTGCCGAGAACAACAAGTGGTCGCAAATTTTTGCAATCCGGCTCTTCCATCATAGCCATACGGGTATTCCTGAACAAGATAGATTTTTGTTTCTCCGTGTGTGGGTTGTGAACCAAAACTCATACTGATTTGTAAATTTCTAATTTCTTTATAATGATCAAATGTCAGATAATTTGTTTATAAATAGCCCGTCAAATATTCTTCCTAAATTGCATTCAATCATTTTTACTTTTCTTCTTTTCTTGTCACATCAAAAAAATCAATTACAAAAACAACCAATTACGTAACACAATGGCCTCCGATACCCCACCTACTAAGACCGAAACTACTGCTAAAGAAGGTGAAAACAAATACAAGAATTTCATTCATAAAGTTGAAAAAGGTTCTGATCGTTTTAACGACAGATTAGAAAATTGGGAAAATGGATTTGAAAAAGGTGTGCAAAAGACTTTCAAAAACTTAAAACCACACCATAAGGAAAAATAGATCTGAGTTATGCTCTTACTTTACACAGTTTGCTATTAGAGGACGAAAGTTTAGTTGATTTCTTTCAGAGATGGTTTAGATTAGTTAATGTGCTTTTTTTGTATATGTTATATTTCATATTTATTTTAAATTCTTTTAATGATATATATATTGATTATTTAGTTATTACAATAGTGTAGCTGGACCTATAACAAGGGATAGAAGAATAACGTAATCATTTATATGATGGTGCAAAGCGTAACATCCGGCTGTTCCTACAGTAGCGCAAAAAGTGGTCTCCCCCACGCAAGTACACAAACACACAGCCTCCTAAGAAATCAAATTGATAATCTACACGAGTTACCAAGAAAAATTTTGACATCCATAGAATCTCGTAATGGTGAACTTGTTAGTTTTTTTTGGATATCATGTTACTGTGTGTGAATTGATGCGTTCCAGACCTGCCGAAAGCCAAGAGATAGAATCAACTAAAACAAAAAGCACCCGTATATATTATACAAAATACATTTACGTTTGCGTTTGCGTTTACGTTTGACACAATGAAGATGAGATCATTCAGTACCAACTAAGGGGCTTGCTGAAGAGTGGGGAAGCCACAATGTTGTATAGAGTTTACTTGAATTGCTTATAACTGTTAGATTCTGCACAATACATCAACAAGTTAGGTGGCGTGTGGTTACCAATTCAGCCCTACAAAGTCTCTTTTCGTGACTATTTTTGCCCCTTGCTACGCAAGGCATCACATATTTACATAATAATAATAATAATAATAATAATATATATTTTATTTTATTTTGCCTTTTTCTTTTTGACAATTGTAAGATCCTGTATGTTTATGGAGGAATAATTCGGTCATGGAAAATTAAGCTGCAAAAGGAACAATCTATCGTCAGCAACAACAAAGGAAATTGGAGGAAGAAGAGAAAGGGAAATGTGAAATCCGACGTGACTATCTTTTGTTGATTCGTGTTCTCATACTCTGGTCGGGTCAAGGGATGTATGAACATATATGCAAGTATGTTACGTATAAAGAAATGCCTGTATGCAATATGCTTGTGTTACATATGCTATATGATGAAAGCAAGCAGGATTTTTATGATTATGAGAATTCCACTTACTCCACGATCTCCCCACCACTTACACAATCACAAAGTCAAATAAAAAAAAAAATTGTAACAAACTGTCAGCAACTTTTCTTAAATTTAACTACCACACAACCAACATTACAAATTTGCCCATAATAGCAAACTCAAGAAAAAACTAGTCACAGTACATTTTCGACAATAATGGTATTATGGATATTTGTTTATTTATTGTTAACAAAACTACGATGTTCTGTCTTAGTCATGAGGTTTAAATACAGCAAACTTTTCCTGAAAACACTAATTCCATTTTTTTTAATCTTACTTGATATAGCCTTTTTTATATGAATCTTTTCATAGATAAGCAAATCTATATTCGAATATGATATCTTCAATAAAGCATATTTTCAATAAGAAACCAAAAGAGGACCAATTTCATCAACCCCATCAATCCCAGGGCAACCAAGATCAATATCACCAACAACGACCACGACAATTCTCACTACCTGCCAAACTCGATTTCGAGTCATCCTTATCCACCAACTCAGGCACGTCCTCTGATCTTTCCGACTCTGACAAAGAGGAATTATTTTCCATAAGAACATGTCCACCAGGGAACATTCTTCCATCATATTACATGTACAAATCCATTCTTCGATACAAGGTCAACGAAGTTGTGCCACCTCCTCCAAATTATACCACCGAAGATAGTGTCTCAGATGTGGAATCGAGGATATCCATGGATGGTGATTCCCTATGTCAGAAACTCCATGATTTGAACCTACATGGCCTAGGTAAAAAATGTGACGATTTTTATGATGAATGCGTCAAAGTGAACATTGTGTTGGATAAACCTGATGAATATGAATATTGTCAAGGTGGAACTATTACTGGTATGATCAGTTTGGAAAATTTGAAAGATTCCGTGGTGGATATTGATAAAGTATATGTATTTCTTGAAGGAATCAATCGAACGTATACTTTTGAGGAAAAGATTTTCTTGTCAATGGTTGATTATGAGTTGTTTGTTCGTGATGAAGATCATGGTGATGGGGATGGAGTGAGATTAAAGCGCAAGGGAGATAAGTTCAAACTGGGGTTTAAATTCAAGATTCCGTATTATTTATTGGATTCCCAATGTGATGAAAAAATCAAGAATCATATATTATTACCACCATCCATGAAGAGTTTGACACCGGGGGGAGGCACCAGGAAAGTTGGATATAGAGTTTCATGTTATGCATTGAAATTCGATTGTGACTTATACAAGAATATTAAGGTTGGAGGTGCCAATAAGGAAATCCAAATCATTCCGAAAAATGAAGAAATTGAAGAAGTATGTGATATTAATTATGAGAATATGTTGCATGATTTACATGAAGAATTTATATTTATCCACAAATCGAAATTCGAAGAACTTTTCCAAACCTTAACATTGAAACCATTATCCGATACATTAACGCTTACTCGAGAAGATGGTGGTCAAGAGTCCCTTAGAATAACCACACCTTTGTTAACCACTCCATATTTTTCAAATGCATCAACTTTGACAATGCACAATCCTAATAAGTTATTCATTCCTATCGATTTTACGAAATTAACGTCACCCATTAAATCATTAAACGTGGAATTAATAGCTGTTACAGGTGCTTCCACAACGCCAATTCCCATTTTCATTTCTCCGAATATGTTTTTTGATTCCCATACCAATTTTATCAGCATGGCATATGAGAATATAGTTAAAACCCCCGCACTTAAGTTAATCTCAACCTTTTCCAAGTATTCCGTTGAAATCGAACATAAAACCCTAGCGGATTTAACCAAGATATATCTTCAATACACACCATTACTAGTGAATAGCGATGGTGGGGTTAGTATTGGAAAAGATGGAGTGACGGTGGACTTGAACCTGATGTATGTGAAAGATACCAATAAGAATAAGACGTTGGCCAGCGGGGCATTTAAATTGGTGCCGAATTTCCAAAGTTGTTATAATTTTAGGGAGTATTTTGTAAAATTGGAATTTGAAATGATGGGGAACTTTGTAAATAATGGTAAGAAAAAGAAGAAAGATAAGAATAAGTTTGTGATTAATTTCCCATTAAAAGTTGAATACAAATAAGTCTAATATACATAACGATATAAATAATTCTAATTAATAAATAATAATAATGCAAGGTTTATCTGCCGAATTTCTTTAACTCCCAGTAACGTAAAGGAGGGAAGACCAACCCACTAAATCCCATACATAGCCACATAGCGATGTCACCACCATATTCACCACCTATTCTTCTAGCAACAGGACCAATCCAATATGTTTGTGACATACCTACTGCAGCACCAGTGGCACCAATCAAAAAGGAAGCAGTGGCAGCGTACCCCTGGGTCAATCTATCATAATCATTCCAAATTTTGAAATTGTAATGTTGGTTCTTACGCAATGGAGTGCCAATAATCTTGGAATCATCGATTGAAGACGAACTATCTGAAACATTTTCAAACTCTTTCACGTACAAATGCTTGAATCTATCTGTTCTGAAAATAGTGTTTTCTTCCAATAACATAATGAAATACATCGAGATCCAATACCCAATCATAGGCAAGAAATTACTCAAAATGGTGGAAAATTCATTTCTTCCAACCAATGCACAAATCAAATAAACTGCGGTCAAGACGATTGCCCATAACCATCTTGGAACTTTAGCTAATCCTCTACCGGCCAATTGAACCCCAAAGGCAGCAGAATATGTGTTGATGATATTGTTAGAAATCAAGGAGATGAAAATCACCATCAAAAGGAATTTCCCTCCTGCTCCCCATGGTCTGAATGCTTCGTGTAATAATCCACCCATTCCCAAATTAGCATATGCTTCACCCCATGGCTCATAAGTCAAAGCGACATTACCAATCAATAATCCAGCAACACCAACAAAAGTAGTTGGGATGGCAATACCAAAGAATGTAATGGTGAAGACTTCCCAATCAGGAGTGTTTTCGGGAAATAAAATATAATAATCAGATGCAATGGTTCCCCAGGTTGAAGTAACGGAATAACACAATGAGAAAAAACTCAACCAATTACCCTTTATAGTAGCCGAATCGGTAATGGCATCTTGCAAGGTCAAATACAGAAACTTCTTACTAGCAACCACGTAAAGCAACAAAAATGCACCATTCACTGGTAAACTCAACAAGGTTTCAAATCTCAATAATTGTTTAATACCACCAATGGCTACAATCAATGAAATACCAGCAATGATGACAATCCCAGCCCAGAGGGGGATTTTATTATTACTAACGCTGGTCAAAATCTGACCTCCAACGACACTATTCACAATCGACCAACCCATGACACCGATAATCCCCACAAGGGCAACCAATTTCACAAACCACCAACCGAATAAAAATCTTGCACCCACCATTTGTCTACAACCTGATCGCGGACCCATTAGGGAACAATATGCCGCAATACCACAACCTAATATCTCTCCAATCAATCCGGCAATCAAAGTTTGACGTAATCCGAGTTCAAATAATAAGGGTCCAAGATAGAATGATGACATCGATGATAACCCACCACATGCAGATAGCCATAATCCAATAACACTGATTAATTGTTTGGTACGGTTTGTGGAACGCTCGTAGGGTGGGATACGTTCAATACCTCTGGTTTCAACCCCCAAGGCATCGAGTTTTTTCGAAAGGTTGGATAAATAGCCAAAGAATGTTGAATTGGAAGGAGTGTTGTTTATCTCTTCTTCTTGTTGATAGTCGATGGACTGCGAAGATGAGCGTACGACCTCCTGGGCCTTTGTCGTTGAGTTTTTCTTTGACATGATATGTTGGACTGGCCAGTTCTTTGTTTGCGGTTATGAAAGGGCTGAAGTAGTAAATTTTTTTTTTTTTTTTTTCTTGATTCATTTTCTAATTCCCTGCATTTGATGTGTGTGTTGCCGCGCTGTGCGGCAGCCCGAGTCCGAATGAAAAGTGTGGTGGTGCGGTACTAGCGGATATAAGCGTTTATGACTCCTTCTTAAAAAAAAAATATGAGTCAGAACCAATTGATAAATTCCATGATTGAATGAAGTTAAGTAATGCAGTATTTTAGAATCTTTGTAGCTTCGTTTTTGATCTTGAAAATAAGGATTTCCAAATCTGTTAAAACTTTCATCAATGTTCTGTAGAACTGGGAAAAACCTTATGGAAGTGGAAAGTACTTGTGCATGGTTTCCTAATCGGTTAATAAACCTCCTTGATTTCTGCCCAAAGTTTTTATCTTTTGAAAAATTCCCTCATAAGTCAAACCACAACTGTGAGATATGCAATTACCTCTTGGTACATGAGGATAAAGGATAAAGGATAAGGAGATATATGGGTGTACGTTTGATGATATGGGTTATTAAACTTTCTTCTTCCTCGAACGACAAACTTACATTTTTGAACATAAACCATTCACTCTGCCACACATTCATACAAAGTGAAACAATGTTTAGATCTAGACCGTGGATCTTTCTTCTTTCTCCTTTCACTGAATATGCACCGCGGTGTAGAGCTCGGAGTTTTCTTCATTCTTTGTTAGTTATTACTTGTCAAAGCGTACGTTTCTCGTACAACTACAAACGTACATATCACTTGTTCTTTCTAATGTCGGCGAACGCATTATCAATGAGAACTCCGGTTGAAGGATAAACACGGAAGAGATAAAAAGATAAAAACCCTCTGATGAATAATATTTGCAAACCAGAAATATCTCATAAACGTTTGCATAAGTACAGACAATGGTATTATTAGTGATAACAAAGTACCGACTATCATTGTTCTGATTCTAGATGTAGATCTTTCTCCTTGTTTTTATCATATTCGCACTCCCTGTTCTATTGTGGATCCCAAAGTTTACGGGGTGTAACAATTAACCAAATTGGAAAATAAGCAACTTTTGCAACTCACTAACTCTGTTTAGTGTTCTTTATTTGGTGGTGGTGTGTGTGTGTGTGTGTATGTTGTTGGCTTTTCTTGGTTTGTGATATTTTTAAAAATAATTAAGGTTTATGCAGAATTTTCAAGTGGGGTAGGAAGTGGGGACTCCATAACAATAGAAATAATTCTAACAATAAAGACACAGAAACATGGACATAAGGAGACTCTTCTTCCACCCTGCCTAATATAAACTCCGTGGGTTTTATGTTTTGATAACGCAAATGTTCTACTTAAGCCTATGTTAAGGATTTAATCAAGGAGAGTGAAGAGATCGATAGTAATTAATTCCGACCAGGAGGCTCTGTTTGTCTCTCTCCTCCTTCCCCCTGTAGGTTAAACTTACACTTTTTGGAATTGTTTAGATTTTCCAATATTGAAAAAAAAAAAGTGGTTGTATATTCAAGAAATAAGCAGATACAGATATGTATAAAGGCAAATAATACATGAATGAGTATATGTATACGCACAAGGGGTATATATACGCTGTTTCTTATTCACTTCACTGTTTACAAATGTTAGTAAAAAAAAAGAACAACATCAACAGGAAACTGTAATTGGTATACAGTTCCCCAATTCGTACAAGAATATATTCAAACGGGAGTAAAAAAACTAATAAAAATAAGGGATTACAATTACCTTCTCCCCCCTGGTTGCAGCATCAATCGAGTCAGATTAATTTAAGATTTTTTATTACATATAGATTTCAAATAATGTAGATAATTTGGAAATAATCATCATGATAGACTGCATGAAAAAGAACTAAAAATTGCTTCGGTTCTTTACGTTTCGAATACATAGATGGGTCAATTGAGATACATACTCTGGTAATCTAGTTATTCCTCGGGATCTTTCAACACATAACCTGTTTTGGTTAATGGAGAGAAGGAAACGAAGAAAGAAGGAAAAGAGATGAGATGAAACTACAATAAAAAAAAATTTTTTTTTTCCGTGCGATTTGTACCTGTGTGTGTGTGGTGTGTGTGTGTGGTGTGTGTTGGTTTGGTGTTCGGGTAAGGAAATTAGGGTTACAAGATCAAAGTTTTGTGTTAAAGAACAAGGAGTAGGGAGGCGGAATATATAGGGAGTAAGGAAGTAGGCAGTGAAGGTGGGAATTAATAACCACGTTAAAAGTTTGGTTAAAAGTGATTATCGGTAAGTTGTATCTTTTTGCAAGAATAATATCTAAGCAAAGGGGGGTGTAGTTTTTTGTCCTCGGGTAATCTCGAAAGGCTAAAATCTCATGGTGAGTTTATTCATATATTTGACTTCGGTTATCGGAAATAAAATAAGGTGAATTAAAATACACAACTGCAAGGGAGAAAGGAAGTAAAGGAAAAGGAAAGAAGGAACCAAAAGTAGAGTTACTTGGATTTAGGATGATGTGCATGTGTAGGCAACGATTCTGGTGCTATTCTGTGTGTGTAATGTATTATGCTATACTGGGCTGGACTGAATCCCATTGTACGTATGCTGATACAGCGAAGAAAAGAAACTAAAATTACACTAAGCCAAAGGTGAAGAGAAGAAGAACAATGGGAAGAGCTTATCGAAAGAGAAGGAAAAGAGTGAAATAAAATACACACACACACACATCCACACACACCGTAATAGCATTACACTAAAACAGTCGGACTTATCTTTTTTTTTTTTTTTACTTATTTAGTTCAGTTTAGCTCTAGCAATATAAAATACCACTTTCATGCCCTGAAATTAGTTTGATATTTTTTTTTTTTTTCATTCTTGTTCTTATATTACCACCTTCATCACTACTAATATCAATCAACCAACAATGTTCTCCTCCTTACACGTAATAACACAACATCCTGCTTCCTTGTCAGTCATAAATTGGCAATTATCACTTCAGGTATTCTTCCACCACTTATCCAATGCTATAACCTCCTTGGAATCCACCTTGTGCAAACTAAGCAACCAGATGATTATCTTGATATGGTTCCCCATCTTGCTATTTTTCTTCTTTGATATAATGAGTTATATCAGTATAAGATTCCTATTGAACTCTCCAAAGTCAATAGCAACTGCCTAATCATTACCAATTACATTCTAGAGAGACTTATACATTATAACTATTCCTGTTGCATTATTTTGTTATTGATTAACACACATGCTCCTGCCCTTCAATATATCTATTGGGCGTTTTATTTATTTATTTGTACGTTTGAGGTGCCAACTTTCCTTCCTTCGTTCAATTCAATTCCTCAACTACTACTACTACTACTCCCACCATCATATATACACTCTTGTTTTCTTATTTTGGTTTCTTTTCTTATTAGCATATTTGTTTGTTTGAGATATCTTGTTCACTTTATACACAATATACACTGGTTTCGATTCATTTTCTACATTTTTTTTTTTTTACTTTAGTGAGATGGTTGGCGTCAGAAAGTTCATAGCCACCACGCCTTGTAGTACCAATAGCAAGAACGGACTTCGGATGTCCACTTAATGGTTATTATCTCTGTGCTGGAAAATTTGCATGAAGAACTAAAGAAAATCTTCGACAAGAAGGTTTGACAGAAAAGTAACTGTGCATCTAGCGAACAACTCAAAGTGAAAAAAGAAAAATAGGAGTGGTGTGGATGTGTGTGTGTGCAACAAACGTTTGCAAAATTCTGTGTTGATTTTTTTTTCTCTTTCCCACACTTGGCTGGTCTTAGGGAGTGACCCCCTAAGGCTTAACAGTGGTGTTATCTTTTTGTTGATATTCCAATTGACGATGTGTCAACTTCGTTTCTTTTGAGCTCACTTACTTGTTATCTTAGGGAATGACATTGTATAGAAGATAACGAAGAGGGGATATGGATTGAGGAGCAACATATTCTTGTACTCCGTTTTACTCCTTGCTTTGCTTGATTGCTTTTTTTTTTTTCCAATCTGAGAAAATAATCTACTATCTCCTGCGCTTACATACAGGAACATATATTATTTTATTGTATGCTATTTTATTTTCTTTTTCACGATCGCATGCACGCCTTGTATTTTGCAGCCACTGCATATCCTTTCGCCAAAATCTACCCACTTCCTGATATTAATTACGATTTCCGATGCAAATCCACCACATGATGTAATGTGTTTTATCCGTAGGAGAAGTAGTAGATTCTCTTTGATCATTTACATAGTGAATATTAGCAGGTTTGACAGTCGGCACCGGGAATTCAAACAAAACAAATAGGCTGGTTCTAAAAATAGCACAAAACTAGACAAGAAAAGAAAAAGATATGGCGGCACGTGTTCCACTCCGAATCTAACCGCAATGATAGATTCTTGTACATGTTTTTGCTTGTTGCACTTGCTAAGTACCAATTGTTCTGCTTGGCAAATCCGGAGCATATTTCCTCCCCACCTTCCCATCATAGGTTACGAATATGATTTATTTCTACACATGTAGAAGTACACGCGAGAAGTAATAAAAGTAACGTATAGGGATTCAATATTATCAATAATACAGTATTGTACTATTGTAGATGTGAATGTAGTATTATGACGATACAATTTTTATACATCCAATTCAGACTAGTGGCAACGTTGTCTAAACTATTTGTAGAAAAATGCTCATGTCAGGAAGGACAAATTTATTCATAGCAATACACACGGAATGTCTCATATTACACCACCAAGTAATTTTAGACCAAAAAAGTATGAGATACGGCATGGACATATTTAGTCAACGGATATCAATCTCATTACAAACCCCAAAAAGGGTACCTGAGTTAAAGTCGTCAGGTCCATGTTTTCACTGACCTATAACAACACAATAAGCCGTTAGTACGATATTGTTTGTTTTTAAATCCAGAGTTCTTTATTGATCATAATCTATCCTTGGTATAGCTAAGTAGGAAAAAAAAACAAAGGACAACACATAACATCAACTTTGGTGATGGGTTGAAACATAGTCAACGTACGGGATACGGAACGTGTTAATCAACCAATATAATGCATAGGCAAAACGGTGATTTCAAATAACGAAATATCATTCATGAAAGTAATAAACCTTTGCATAACACAAAAGTAGATGAGTCAGAATTGCTCCAGGAAATCTTTTCACGGATGGTACTGAATAGGACATACCTCTATTGCTCTGGCACATTTATATGAACAAACATTAACGGTTTTTGAATGAGAACCAAGGATGTAGTTGAAATGGAATGGTAATATTACGCCACATGGATATGTATGACTGATCTAGGATGTTATTTGTCACACACACAATGGAAGACCGTGTGTAACAGCAAGTATGTACCTTCCTGTAGCGAAAATGAATCGAGTCTTATCCATACTCTATTGGCTAGTGGCAATTGAACAACATTTGTGGTTCCGAGTGACAGATGCACCGAAATTCAACACTGAACACCCACGAGGGCTATCAATGACAGAAATTGTGAATGGCAATTCGATGATCGAAAGTTGGAACACATGTACGTCGATTGTGTTTCAAGATCCAGTACTAAAGGTAGTGATACTGGAAATACTAGCCAAACTAACCATGGAACCGCCTGGTGTCATAGCGTGTTGACGACCCTCGATCAGCAAAAGACATATTATGCCTTTCAAAGCTGGTATCGAAGCTACAGACAATTCAACACACTGGTGGTAATTGACGATGTGTGCTGGGTTATCTTGCCTTCTGTATTTGCATTCTGTTATTTGAGTGAATCTGATCAAACATTGGTGCTCATCACAAGACAGGATGTACATTTTTCGTCGCGCTTTTACATTCTAAACACACACCTATAAAAGTATTTTCTGCTGGTTTGCTGTTACATACAAAATTACGAAACAACCGCAATCCTGATGTTGTTGGTGGTGTTGCCACTTGATTATCTACAGGATTTAGAGTGATTTCAGAAAACAAACGGTCAGCAGTTCCCCCTTGGTTGGTTTTACACCCCAAAACACGCCTTTTTCGGGCGTGCCGGGGTTCCCCGTCCCTTGGGGTTTTCCCGAAATCGCACCAAATTCGGCGCGTCGGGGGGGGTGGGCTCATTTGGGGCGGCCGTTCCCCCAAGTCTTTAGGGGTCTGGGGGACCCGGTCTGGTGAGAGATGCGACTGAGGGAACATTGTCCCGCAGTGAGGTCCACAAGGGACCCACTATGTACTACCTATATGGCTATGTACCTATATACATGTATATCTATTTAGTACCTACATAGTATTGTGGCAGTCAGACAATGATTACCTGCCCCAATTGAACCCAAGCAACTGGTGACTAGGCATTTTCCTATTGCAGTCTCAACGACGATCCATAACCGCCTTTAAGATGTGGATTGTATTCAAAGTAGATCAAGGCGGCGTTAAACCTTCTCTGGGTGGCTCTTCTGTAAATACTCCTAAAGGGAATGGATTTTCATTATACTCCACATGTACCAGTTTTTAATATGAATGGATATAGGATAATTGGATATTGGATATTGGATAACCACCATAAGGATAACAATCAAACGAGGATACCAACCAACCATCAAACCAGGATTCCAACCAACCATCAAACCAGGATATTAGGAAACCAACAACAAACATAAGGATAACCAACATAAGGATAACCGCCACAAGGATAACCGCCATCGACTAATTATTAATATTGTTAGTAAATAATTCAATAATGCAATGAAGAAGTTAAATAACATACCTTTTAGTGCTCTAGGGAGACTATATTGATCTTATTTGGATATGATTAATATTGTATTGATATAAACAACAAGAAAGAAGAAGAAAAAAGTGTTGTAAAAAAGTTTTTTTTTTGGGAAACTTGATCTCCTTTTATAGTTGTTTTTTTTTGGTACCGGCGGGTAATTCTGATAACACAGATATAGTGTGTAGTTTATATGTGTATTGAAAGCGGGGAAGACTTTATTTTGTTTGTGTTTTCGGGAATAAAGAATTAATTTGTACAGTTTATATGTGTACTGAAAGAGGGGATTGCATTTTTTGTCTGTGTTTTTTTTTTACAGCCATTTTTTGACAGCTGTTTGGGCGGCTATTTCTTTAATTATGAAGTGGACTTGTTTAATAAATGAACTTTAATGAACTTGTATTAATAACCCGCCGTTTTCGGTTTGTGCAATGAAAGGAACAATAGTTATGTTTTTATAATAAAAAGACTATAAAACCTATATAGATTTCTACTATTTTGTATATATGTTTTATTTATCGGTAGTGTACCGAATACCAATTATAATCAAATATAGCCTTTTTATTTATTGTTTGTACCAAATGCAATAGGTGCGACAAAACTATTCGTACTAAGCAAGATATTAAAATGAATCACATTGACACCATATATCATACATTATTAGTGTGTAATTATTTGTTCACGTATTACGAACTTGTAGTGCACAGTTGTATTAATACATTTGTCCATCATAGTCTGATCATATTTATACAAATACTGTTGACCAGGCTGCGTAGCGGAAACGGTTACTCTGAAGTCACGGGAATTAAAACAAACAATAATAATGATAGATGCACCTGGGTTGCTTCGACTATGACGGAAGAAGCACACAGTTTGGAGTATGCAATCTAAAACACAGTTCAATCACTAAAGTCAATTAAAGTAATCCTAATACACAAATGATATTTAACCCTATAAGTGCTAATAGTATATAGTCACTTTCTTATACCGTATGAAACTCCCTTTCTCCTAAACAGATTCTCAAAGAAAACTTTTTCTCTCTCAGCTTTTCATCTCGTCTCGTCCATCGCCTTCCAATCTCATCCTGCATGTATTAATGCTCGGTCTGAATTTCTCACTATGGCGAACAAATACTACAAATAATTTTGTCGCACTACTCCGAAATCTATAGTAAAAAATAAGTGTATTGTGCCAACCTCAATCACCAGATTCTGCTGCTGTGTAGAGTCAAAATACGAATGCTAACGTATTGCACTGATCCTTTACAACCGTCTTGAAAGATCATTTTGTTGAATCATCAACATTGTATTTATTCTCTTGTATATTTGCAAACTAATACAACAATAAATTCCGTACTAATATTTTCAAACTAAATATTTTTTGCAACACAGGCTTAATAGTGCAATTGTATGTCAATGTGGAGTTTTTTTTTTGTATGTGTATTTTTTTACGTCTATCTCTGATAGTCTTCTTATCTTTTGTTCGTACATTTTACTTTCTCCCTGCTAAGTTAATCGGTTTATTTATTAAAAACCTTTAATGAATCTCTTTCTGAGCATCTAGCAAGGTTTACTCTCAAGCACTCAGTAAACATCCGCAAAATTCAGATAATCTATTTACAACACTGTTCTGAATATGAGTTACTTAGTAAAATACATCTGAAACAGGACCTTACATTTTCAAGTGTTCAAAAAGTCTTAAGAGATCAAACCTTGTATGTACCTCTATAGATACCGAATGGTTCATTTCAGTTAGGAACAAAAGCTCATTTGTCTATTTCTAAATGTCTATAAAAGTATATATACGATTCATTAAAGATTGGCGATGACATCTCCATAACTAGGAATACCTTCAGCAGCACCTTTTTTTTGAATTGTCAAACTACTTGCCGTCGTGGCAAACCAAACAGCTTCATTAATATCTTTACCCAATGCTAAGTTCAGAACAACACCTCCAAAGAACGTATCTCCAGCACCCGTGGTATCAATCACTTCGGCGACTTTTTTAGAATTGACAAAACTTGGCTCCCTAATGACTTTGGAAACAAAAACACATCCTTTACTTCCCATGGTAATTATGACGGTATTAATGTTTGCCCTATGAATTGAATCTTGTAATGATTTGGCAAGAATACTGAATTTTTCAACCTCGTCTTCTATACCATCAGGCAAAGATTCCAACAAACCCAAATGCTTGGCAACATCGAGAGCTTCCCCTTCATTCACAATTAATAAATCAATTTTAGATAATAGATTGCCAGTGATTAATTCAGACTTCAATGGGGACGGATTGTAAGCTATGTTCATACTTGGACGATTGTCTTTCAACCAATTGATAGTTTTCGCAGTATCGGGGTACTCATTCTGCAATATCACAAACGATGAATTATCTTTGGGAAAATATTTGGTATATTCTTCTTCGGTGGGTCGCAATTGACCATTTGAGCCAGCAGTAATCAATATTCTATTTTCCCCAGAATCTTCTTCCACCATGATCACCGCCACTCCCGAAGAACTTCCTTCCACAGTGGTAACATTGTCAACATTAACACCATGGTCAATCAAATATTGTTTCAATTGGGTTCCAAACGTGTCACTTCCAATCTTACCAATCATTTTGGTTTCAACTGAACCAGGTGGAGATAATTTGGCAACCGCAATGGCTTCGTTTAATCCTTTGCCTCCCATATGGGTTTCAAATGAATGTGCCTGATACGTCTCACCAGCTTCGGGAACTCTTTTGGTAAATGAGACTAAATCATAGTTTAATGATCCAATGATTGTAACTGTGGGTTGAGTTGGCATGGTTTATTTTTAATTTGATAGGTTGCGTAATTGCTTCAAAAGTCGACAATCCAATTACTACCTTTTTTTTTTTCTGCTATATGTTTGCTGGAATCAAAATCTGGGGACAGTCTAAGTGTCGATTGACGAAGTACAAAAGTTAAGAGAATACAAACATGAATACTTTATGTCAGAACCAATGGTCCAAGATGTTGTCGAACCATGTGTGTTGCTTAGGGATGAGTTCTTTAAAACAAGCATTGAGTCCAATAACTAAAAAAATCTACAATAGTAAGCGAGCAAAGGCTGGTAAACGAATAGTTACAATGGAATTGAGTATAGCGAAATTGGTTAGCTCTTCCCAACTGCAATCTAGCTATGAACAGTAATAACGCAGCCATGCTTGGTTTCTTTCCCACTGCAAGCCCAGTCATGGAAGAATTTGTCGAGGGATATTTGTCTGCTGAGTGCCCCCATCAGTGCGTGTGACCGTAGAAAATTTTTCACCAACATCTCTCATTGTCTCTCTTGGTTTGGCAGAGAAGTGTTTGCTGAAGAAAAAAAAAAAAAAAAAAAATTTCACCTCATCGAATCCCATCTTATCACTATTTCCTTTACAATACCCAGACCCATCACCATGTCTAAGGAAGATTATGTCATAAAGCCAGAATCAGTATCACCATCCAACGATACTTCTGAATGGCCATTATTATTGAAGAACTATGATAAATTATTAGTCAGATCCGGCCACTACACTCCAATCCCAGCTGGTTCATCTCCTTTAAACAGAGACATCAAATCTTATATCCAATCAGGTGTTATAAATTTGGACAAACCATCCAATCCATCATCCCACGAAGTCGTTGCTTGGATTAAAAGAATCTTGAGAGTTGAGAAAACTGGTCATTCCGGTACTTTGGATCCAAAAGTCACTGGTTGTTTGATTGTTTGTATTGACAGAGCTACTAGATTGGTCAAATCCCAACAAGGTGCCGGTAAAGAGTATGTCTGTATTGTTAGATTACATGACAAATTACAAGATGATAAAGAATTGAACCGTGCTTTGGAAAACTTGACCGGTGCTTTGTTCCAAAGACCACCTTTGATTTCTGCCGTCAAGAGACAATTGAGAGTTAGAACTGTCTATGATTCCAACTTGATTGAGTTCGACAACAAGAGAGGCTTGGGTGTTTTCTGGGCCTCTTGTGAAGCCGGTACTTATATGAGAACCTTGTGTGTCCATTTGGGTATGTTGTTGGGTGTTGGTGGTCATATGCAAGAATTGCGTCGTGTTAGATCAGGAGCCATGAGTGAAAATGACAATATGGTCACCTTGCATGATGTTTTGGATGCCCAATATGTTTACGATAACACTAGAGACGAATCTTACTTGAGAAAAATCATTCAACCTTTGGAAACTTTATTGGTTGGTTACAAAAGAATCGTGGTTAAAGATTCTGCTGTCAACTCTGTTTGTTATGGTGCCAAATTGATGATCCCAGGTTTGTTGAGATATGAAGAAGGTATCGAATTATACGATGAAGTTGTGTTGATCACCACCAAAGGTGAAGCCATTGCCATTGGTATTGCCCAAATGTCCACTGTGGATTTGCAATCTTGTGACCATGGTGTTGTTGCCAAGGTGAAGAGATGTATAATGGAAAGAGACACTTATCCAAGAAGATGGGGTTTGGGTCCAATTGCTCAAAAGAAGAAACAATTGAAAGCTGATGGTAAATTGGACAAATATGGTAGAGTCAATGAAAACACCCCAGAAAACTGGAAGAAAGAATACAAGGATCTCGATGATGCTCCACCCCCACCAGTTCCAGAAAGCAAATTGGCCGTTCCTGAACCTCAATTGCCAAAGAAATCTACCTTGATTGAAGAAGTCGAAGTTGATGTTGACGCTGAAGATGCTGAAGAAAAGAAGGAAAAGAAAGAAAAGAAGGATAAGAAGGAAAAGAAGGAAAAGAAAGACAAAAAGGAAAAGAAGGATAAAAAGGAAAAGAAAGAAAAGAAGAGAAAGGCTGATGATGGTGAAGAAACCCCAAAGAAAAAGAAATCTAAAAAAGATTAGATCGGTTTAAAATGTGTATATTAGTAAAGCAATCCCGGTATATCGTTGTACCTATATCAAATAAAGAAGTCATAAAATAATGTAACTTTTATTCTCTTTTTGGGACCAAGTTGTTGTTTAAAAATTCAAATTTATTATTCAATTTCTTCATACATTGATCGTATTGCATTTGCGATAATGCAGCCTTGTCATGATCACCGATAGTTTTGAAGTGTTTGATGAATACTTTCAGAATTAGCAATCGTACAAGATCGTCCGTATCTGGATCCTGTTTTGATTTGTCACGATAATAATCTAATAGTTTCTCTCCTTCGTCACCATGAATCTTAAATTCCAACAAATACATCATTAGTATGCAAAAAAATGTAAATGAAGATTTCTTATCCCACTGCAACAACATGGCTTCCATTTTATTCTTAATTGCGAGATCTGTTTCTTTGTTTAATAGGACTTTCGACACCATGTGGTAGGTAAGAAATAGTATATCACTATTCAAGGTAAAGTTCAAATTAAATGTATTCGTCGTACCCGATACCTCAGCATCACTTTTAAAAGCTTCCTCTAGGTCAGATAAACACTTATTCTTCAATTCAATCTCGTACGATGGGGTTTTATCTCTTAGCTTAGTGCCCTCAAACTCTAAAAGAATGGCTAAATTCAACGTTGAAAAAATATACAACTCGTTAAATTTCCCTCTGGGAGCAATTGATTCACACGGTACGCCATGTAATAATTGTATAAAGGAATCTTGCGTACTGTATGGAGATCTACCAGATTGCAATTCAATCACTTTAATATAATAATACTTTGCAGCTTGAATATCCCCATTATGATGGTAGAACATAGCAAAACAGTAGTATATCATTGGATAAAATCCCTTGTACAACGAGTACTCTTCTCCAGAAATATCTTTCAGAGTTGTCAGCATGAATTTATTCAATGGATCAACGTTATAGTTATTCATGATGAAATTGTTCATAGTTTGATAGTAATTTATCAAAATCTTGAAATATTTTAATCGCTGTAATTTCTGATGGAACTTTTCAATGGCCAAATCATTAAGCTTGTTGGTTTTTTCAATTTTTGATATATTCCTCAATGCCTTTTCAAAACATGTTTTCGATTTATTTCTGGAATCACTTAGTAAAGCAACACCAGTTAATAAGTGTGCCACTACAGAAAACTCTTCAACTGTCAACCAATCAAACTTAAACTCAAAATTATGATTCAACTCAGGCACAAATATGGATAACTTTATTTTCCCATCTTTCAACCCCGATGTAGTTGCATTATCCTGGGTCATGAACTTTGAAGCTTGCTGGATAATCTTCTTACAGTCCTTATTCAAGTGGATGTATGCCACAAATTTAGCCAATAATAATGGAAGCACTAATGATTCAATTTTGTTGTAGTCAAGAATCTCCTCAGCTTGTTCTATCAATTTCAATGCAGCTTCAGCAGAAGAACGATATAGATGCAAGGTTGCACTTTGGATTAAACAAAATGCTTTGATTTGAACATCGCTGGAACTCTGAATTATTGCTGACAAGGATGTCAACGCTGCATCCGGGTTACTAACCACACTGTATCTCACCTTGATCAATTCAAATAGTTCGACCAATATGTATAAATTTCTGCTGCGATAGAACTGGATTTTCGAATTCAAGTAATTCACCAAAGTTTTAAAATTTGATTTCTCTATGAGTTGAACGATTAATAATTCACAGTTGAACAATTTGGGTGCATCATTTAAGCTCTGGGTTAATGATATGGCTCTATTGATGTAATTTTCGCCAATTTCCAAATCGTCTGTTTCTTGGAGATATATCTCTGCCAATTTATAGTACACTGCAAACCGTTGATATAAATCCAAATTATATTTTTCCAAGACCTTTAGACTGTTGATAGCAATCTTGATCATATTGTAATAGACATCCATTATATCTGGTTCGATTGTTTTGGCAACAATAGAATGTGCCTTGTTTATGAAATGATTTGACAATTGAGTATAATATTCAAACTTTAGTTCCACTGAAGCGGAATTGTTCATGTTGAGCTCGGCCTGAATCTCGTCGAGAGAGTAATATGTAACATTATGGTGTGGTTCTTCCGTTACAACAGCTTGTTCAAGCACAGGTTCTTCTATCACAGTTTGTTCAAAAGAAGAGTCCAAGTTTTCTTGAAACGATTGATTGGCCAGTCTCGCCTGTTTGGTGAAATTCCTTATATATTCAGTATTTCGAAACTCAATTTGCTGTTGTTCTTGACTCAGTATATGCGGATGAGGTGGTGGGTGACTCAATTGGCTTGGCATATGATTGAACTCTGGCATACTCCCATGCATTTGTTGATTCATATAAGGTGCAGGTACTTGTTGGGAAACATTATTACTATTTACATGACTTTGAGGTGCAGAATACGGAGGAAATGATTGAGCTGAATATGTGGGCTCCTGCTGAAAGGGGTACGTATGATTAGGTTGGAATGGATATGGGAATAAATTATGTGGATTTTCGGCCACTGGTTGTGGTTGCCATTGTTCCTGTTGCAATGATCGTAGCTGTTGTAGTTTTTCCTGATACCACTCTTGCTGTTGTTTTAGTTGATTTTGGTATCCATAATTAAACGCGTTGCTGTAATCAGGTCGCTTATTTGTACTTTTGTCATTATTACTGGAATCCATACTTGATGGATGGTTTGGCATTAAGATCAAGTCCTACTAACTTTTTTTTTTTTTTTTTTTTTTTTTTTTTTAACC
>JAKTVH010000059.1:0-34082 GCA_030557105.1 Candida frijolesensis | reverse complement strand
TTTTTTTTTTTTTTTTTTTTTTTTTTTTTTTTTTTTTTTTTTTTTTTTTTTTTCAAACCTATTTTGCAAACAACGCGTTATGGCTGGCACTAATGACGATCTGATAATCCGAAAATGATGTATTAGAGAATGAACAACTTTGGTAATGGGTATCAACTGCAGATGGTTTTATCCCATTTTGAGAGTTGAGAGATAGTTATTGGATATAAAAAATATTTCAATATTTTTAGCTTCAATTCTTAAAGAAATTTCATACAACGACACATTATAAATTAACAAGAAATCTAAATCACATAATAATTCGTATCTATACTCTATAACATAATACTACAATATCAGACAAATGCACAAAAAATAATAGTACACACACATATCAGTTTCTTAATCTATCCATTTCTTCTTCCAATTTTCTTCTTCTCATCCTTTCTTCAGCCAATTCCAACTCATATTGATCTTGCATATCGTTAACAATCTTCTTGAACTCTTTTCTCAAGATACCATTACTTAAACCAGATGATGACAATGGTCTGCCATGGGAATTGACCGAATGATTTTCATCGTCATCATCATTCAATATGGAAGAAGATTCAGGGATGTGTAATGACTCACCTGTAATTGGGGATATAGCCGAATGGCTAGTATCAACAATTGATGAAGATAAAAAGGATGCAGTACTGTTGTTATGATTCGTAAACGGCTTGCCTAACTTTTCAACTTTCAACATATTCAATTCTTTACGAAGACGCGTAATTTCCTTGTCTTTGTTTTCAAGCGAATTCGATGAATCCAAATTAAATGCAGAAGTCACTGGTGGAGTCAACAATTCAGTTTTCGACAGTAGCTCTTTCTCTAATTCATCAATCCTCTTTCTGTATTCATGCATAGTTTTGTCTGACGAAATTTTGGTCAATTCATATTCTTTGGCCAAGTATTCGTACGAAAACCTCAAATCATTCAACGCAGTTTTGTATTCATACACCATCTTATCTGGACCCAGGGATCTCATTGGTGAAGTGGCACTAGAAGAGCCATCGAGAATATCAGTGTTCAATGATTTTTTGGAGGCTGTTTGGTCATGACCATTTTCATCTACTGTTGGTTTGGTGTTCGACAAGATCGAATCAATGCAATTTTGTATCCATGAAACTTTCGACCCAGGCGAATCGATTGATGGTGGTTGAGGTAAAGAAATATTACGTTGGGCTGCCACACTGGCGACGTGTGCTATCAACGAATCAAAATTTTGCTGCAGATGGAAAGAAAATCGAGGTGAAGCTGATGCATTGGGTATTTTACCTGGAGAACTCATTGGTGATTGCTGAATGGTGCTGTTAGATTGTAAGTTTCTTGAAACCCTGATGTCTTCAATATAACCTAAACTTAGACAGGAGAAATAGTGGTTTGATAACTTTTCTTTTAAGATTTCTAGTTCACTAGAAGTTTGTATTAATTGGGATTGTAAAGACGACTGAGTTTTGATAATTTTGATTAACAATTGGCTATCGATACTTGGCTCTTCCACAATCATATTGTTGAAGCTCTGTGCTGTTGATATCTTAGATACCAAATACTTCTGTAATTCGAGTTTATCCTCGATAGTGGCTTTCAATTCATTAAGCGCATGGAAATCCAAGATTGAGTTTTTAATTTTCGTGCTATCAAATATCGAATTTTCTATCAAGATCTTCAAGTTTAGATAATTTGGTTTGTTAGATTTTGTAGAAATAAACGAGTCCAAATTGTCATCATCATCATCATCATCATCGTCATCACCATCGTTGTTTCCCTTGCTGACACGGTTTCTGATTTCGGTCGAAAGACGATTATTATCATCGCCAATATAAGTAGATGTTGTAGTAGAAGTTGCAGATAAGTTTCCTGTTGAGCATGACAAATGAATCTCTCCTGCTTCTATTTGGGATTGCAATACATTATTGAAAGAGTCCTGCATCACTTGACAGTGGAGAAAACTAGACTCTGGATCTGTGGTAGAAGTGGTGGTGTTGGCATCATTGTTTTTTAACTCATTTAACGTTGCCCTGTATTGCTCTTGTAATTGAAATTTTAACAATTCTGAGGTTGTGTTATTCAAGTTGAAGTTGTCTGTCGTCTCACCATGGGACAACTTGTAAGGGGAACTTCTTACAAAGGCATCTGTGTCTATCATCTCGATTGTCTTGACGAATAAATGAAGAAGTGAACGAGTGGAATACAGGGGAGATGTGGAGTGAAAGCACAGGTGGGTTATGGGTGGATCAGAAAGATTAGGAAAAGAAGAGAAGATAGTTGTCGAAGAAGGAATCTTTCATGAAAATCTGTAATGACAAAGCAACGAATGGGCAGTAACAAAAAGAAATAAAATATATATTAAAAAAAAAAAAAGAGAGTGAGCCCGCGAAATATGCAGAACTAGTAAGAAGGAAGTGCGTGTGTTTCAGGACAAAAAACAGATTGTTTTGTCGTTTCATAAAATTTAAAAATTGGGCTGCAACAATGGCAACAGAGAAGACGACGCGTCACAATTGGTTTTTTTTTTTTTTTTCTATTTGATTTAATCCTCAACTTCTGTAGTTCAAATATTTTATACTAAATTCCTTCTGTACGTAGTCATATTCTACGTCTTGGTACATATTACTTTACTCAAATAGGTTAAATTGCCTGTGTCTTAAATAGATTACTCCTTAAAACTATCCACTAACCAAGAAATCTTCCAACGAACATCTTCGTGGCAAATCAAGAATATCCTCGAGCCACAAGATCTTCATCGGTAGGTTATAGGACCAAAAATAAAAATTAAGTTTGAACTGAAGCATTTTTGTTCAAAACTGTAATACGAGCAACTGACAACGTTGATCAATTTCATGTTATTGTTTACATTTATATTTGCATTGGATTTGGCGATGCATATTTAGCCGATTTACCCACCCACGTCCCATGGAATTATGGTCCTGGAATTCCAGATCCGTCCAATTTTTTTTTTTTTTTTTTTCCTTGCCGCGAGATGGCCCCGTTGATTGGATGATTGGTCGGTTGGGCTAATTCGTCGCGTAAAAAAAATTGAAAAAAAAAAAAAAAAATTCTGCTGTTGATTTTTGTGGTATTACGGGAGATTTCATTTTGTGTATTGCTTCCTTCTCTTAATTGATTATTTTTCACCCATGAAGTCACCCCTTATTTTAAGGATGTGTACATAATTTCACGTGGGATCGATTTATTTGTCCGAAGATGTTTCTAGCATTGCCTCAGAAAGTGTCCTATGTTTGCCAGAATTTGATTCCGGTGCTCTTCGTCTATTCTTCACCCAAACAGGTGATATTAACACAAGATCTCGTTGCATTTAATTCCAGTTCTTTTGTGGGGCTTCTTTTTGTTTCTCAATATTCTTGATGCTCACCCCTCTGTCTACCAAAGAGTTTTCAACGATACTTCCTTATTCATGCCGTCTTCGCATCTAATGGTTGATGTTATTGCAAATCAATCAGCCACACTGCCCAACACCCGCTACCGGAATTAATTTTTTTTTTTTTTTTTTTGCGTCCCTCCGGGTCAACTAATTTTTCTTGACTAATCAACATACACTTATCCTCCTTGCCACACAGTAACATAGAATAATGTCTAATCAGGTATTAAAATCTCCATTGTCAAAGTCCCTCAAAATAGCTCTTCTTCAATTGAAGGCCGGTGCAGATAAAGCTGCCAATTTAGCAAAAGTTACCAAATACATCGACGATGCAGTTTCTAAATCCCCGGACGTTAATTTGGTCATGTTGCCAGAATGTTTCAATTCTCCATATGCAGTGGATCAATTTAGAAACTATGCCGAAGCTATTCCCGAGGGTGAAACCACCCAATTATTGTCCAGCTTGGCCAAGAAACACAACATATTCATCGTTGGAGGATCAATCCCTGAAAGAGGGGAAGACGATAAAATCTTCAACACATCGTTGACATTCAACCCTCAAGGTGATATCATTGCCAAACACCGTAAGGCTCATTTATTTGATATCGACATTCCTAATGGTATTACTTTCCAAGAATCCTTGACATTGACAGGTGGAGACAAAGCCACCGTTTTCAAATTGGGCGAATATGGCAATGTTGGGTTAGGTATCTGTTACGACATAAGATTCCCAGAATTGGCATCAATCGCTTCACGTTACCCAAAAAATTCCTTTGCCATGTTCTATCCAGGAGCTTTCAACACCACAACTGGTCCTTTGCACTGGCACTTATTGGCCCGTGCCAGAGCTGTCGACAATGAAACTTTTGTTGTTTTGTGTTCACCAGCTAGAGACGTCGAAGGTGGTGGATACCAAGCTTATGGTCATTCTTTGGTCGCTGATCCATTTGGTAAGATCATAGCAGAAGCTGGTGAAGGTGAGGAAATCTTGTACGCAGAATTGGACCCAAGCTTGTTGCCCAAGGCAAGAGAAGGTATCCCAGTGCACTATCAAAGAAGATTTGATATCTATGGAGATTTTGTTTCAGACGGAAGTGCTAAAGTGAGTGATAAATAAATAAATCAATAAATAGTATATACATATATGTTTACAATTGTTTTTTTTGTTTTCAGGTATCTATCAGTGTATCTAAACATCCTCGTCTTCTCTTCTCTCTATAAATTCGGTCAAGGTTTCCATAAACTCGGCTGGCTTTTCACTAATCACCCAATGTCCACTATCAATGTCTCTGATTTCAAAGTCAGGGAAAAATTTGGCAATTTCAGTGATGGCTTCATCGGGAACATATCTAGATTTGGCGCCTCTAATAAATAGGGTAGGTCCTGTCCATCGTGAAATATTCAGATCATATGGCCAACTCCAAATAATTCCTTTGTTTATAGCATTCCCAACAATATCCAATGGGATTTTGGAAGTGATGTGTTCATGACGTCTCCCCCGGTTCAAATTGGTCATCAAGAACTGCCTAACCAATTCATTTGGCTCCACTTCTGCTAACTTCGCATCAACATCTTTCATATGAGTGTACTTGTACTTTTCTACTGCCAATCTTAACTGGTTGACGTATTTCCCGAATGATGAATCAGTGGCGGAAACGGTAATTGGCGCAGTATCGACTGCACATACAAATTTGGGCAAGTCTGGTCTTCTCAAAGCCAATGCCATGACAGCTTTAGAACCCATAGAATGTCCAACCATTATAGGTTTAGCATACTCTGGGAAATTCTGTTGTTCAATCCAATTTTCCACATCGGCCGCAAAGCTCGGATAATCTAATCGCGGATTATGGGGGCTAGTTCCAAAATTTCTTAAATCAAGGCAATATACGTCACGATCCAAACGATGACTCAAATGTTTGGCAACGGTTCTGGTGTTTTTACGAGAACCAAAGAGCCCATGGATAAAAACTAAAGGTGATTTGAACAAGGTAGGTTCCATTTCTGGCGAGTATTTATCGTAGTCCAACTCTACCGTTTCTATAGAACCGTCGGTGGCTAAAGCATCACCAAGATACGACGGACTTGCCGTGAGTCGAGTTGTCGCAGTGGAGAAGAATCGGAGCGGTTGTCTATACGTAAGCTTGAACATGGGTATGCTACGAGCCAGGCGAGGATTGATGGGAAAAGATGCCTTGTTTGATTGACACATTTTTTTTTTTTTTCATACCAGTTTCTAATTTGTCCCAGTCGCCAAAAAAAAAAAATAAAAAAACCCCCTCCGATACTTATACTCTGATATACCTAACATGATACCTGTAAGGATAACATGAACAAGTAAAGTATTGAAGGATAATTTGCAACCAAAGGTATTATGTTTCTCTCATCAAAAGTTGACCTTCGTCTCAAAGACTGTTTCATGTTACACGTCACGTGAGTAGCAATTCAGAATGTCCTGCAGATAGTACCTGAAATTCCACCTAAGAATTACAGCAATCGCAAAGACGAAACAAAAAAAAAAAATATATAGGAAAAATAATAACAGCCAGGTCCCCTTTTTTTTGGTCACATCTATTGATTTCCTCTTTTATTTTTGATATTACTTCTTCGGAGCTTTATTAGATTGATCAATTGCTATTATTTGCCATGTCCGCTCCAGATCCAGGTGCCACCACGGCAGTTAATGTATGTATTTTGAGACATTTTGCGACAGCCTTGCGCTTGCCGCAGCTATCTTCCCTCCCCCCTCAACTGAAACACTTGTCTTACTAACAATTGCCCTTCGTTCAAGCCATCGGATACCATAGAACAACCTAAACAAGTCGAAATTAAGAATCAGGGTGTAGGTCCAGATGGTGCACCTCAAAGGAACGATTCTTCAACGGAGGTGCCTCTTCGTTCTAAATCCCCTACCTCGAAAGAACCAACGTCATTGTCATCATTACATTCAAGAAACACCAGTACCTCGTCACTTATCACACCCAGCGAAGACTTTGATATGTCAAACGTTAAGACCAAGCCTCCACCAAGACAACCAGTGGACCCTACTTATATGGGATGGAAGGAAATTGGTGGTTTTGAACAGGGCGATATTTTGACTGCAGCTGATGAGACAGTTGACTTGTTAACCAAGGGCTCACTTTTTGACCAATACTTACCCGCTGCAGCATACGGTGACTGGTACCATAATGCGGGCTATTTGGTTGTTGCAGCATTTTTGTCCTGGATCTTAGGTTGGTTTAAATTTTCAGTTGCTCCATTGTTCTTTGTCATGGCTGTTTTCTCAGTGTTGTATCGTGCCTCAGTCAAGAAATATAGAGGGGTCTTGAGAGAACAAGCTCAACGTGAATTCTCAGTCAAATCAATTGAAACCGATTATGAAACCATGGATTGGTGTAACTACTTCTTGGAGCAATTTTGGTATTTCTTGGAACCATCTATTTCCCAAATTGCGTGTGACCAAGTCAATCCAATCTTGGCCAGCTCGCCAGCACCAGCTTTTGTCAAGTCGTTGTGGATTGACAGTTTTAGTTTGGGTACGAAACCACCCCGTGTTGATTTCGTCAAAACTTTGACGGGTACTGCTGCCGATGTTGTTGTTATGGACTGGGGATTTTCATTCACCCCCAACGCTTTGGTTGATGCAAATGCAAAACAATTGAAGAATCGTGTCAACGAAAGAATTGTTGTTAAAGCTAACTTATTTGGTGTTACTATTCCAGTTGCAATCGACGACGTTTCCTTCAAAGGGTTGGCTAGAATCAGATTGAGATTAATGACGTCATTCCCACATGTCGAAACCATCAACGTCTCAATGTTAGAACCACCTGTCTTTGATTTCAATACCAAAGTTTTGTCTGAGTCTTCTTGGTGGGCTGAGGTTTTGGCATTCCCAGGATTGTATCCGTTCATCAATGAAATGGTCAAGAAATACGTTGGACCACTTCTTTTCTCTCCAATTTCCTTCCAATTGAACGTTCAACAATTCTTGGCTGGTTATGCTTTGGATTCTGCTATTGGGGTTTTGACTATCACCGCTGACTCTGCAAGAGGCTTGAAAGGTTTCAAGACTATTGGTAATACTTTGGATCCGTTCCTTACTTTTGGTTTCCAAAACAAGGTCTTGGGTAAAACCAAAGTTATTGATGACACCAGTGCCCCAGTTTGGAAGGAAGCTGTCAGTATTCCTATTTCGTCATTATCTGAACCTTTCACTATTACTTGCGTCGATTTCAACGATTTTAGAAAGAACAGACAAGTTGGTGCTATTCAATTCGATTTGGAGTCCTTGATTGATGAACCTAAACAATCCAACCTTACCGCTGCCTTTTTGAGAAATAACAAACCCGTCGGGGAGTTGTCCTTTGGTCTTCACTTCATGCCTACTATCGAGCCAGTCACACAAGCTGATGGTGCGGTTACACCACCACCTGATTTGAATACTGGTATTGCCAGAATCCAAGTTATCGAAGCGAGAAACTTGAGAGGAGGTGAAAAGGGTGCCACTACTTATGCTGAAATTGTTTTCAATGGTGAAAGTGTCTTGAAAACGCACACGCAAAAGAATACCAATAACCCTGGTTGGGGTGCGTCGACCGAACAGATCGTTTACAATCGTGCCAAGACCAAGGTAAGAATCTTGATCAAAGACAAGACCGACAAAGTCCAAGAACAACTCACTCATAGTTTGAATGAATTGATTGATGCTACCCAAGTTGAACAAACCTGGTTCCCATTGTCCCGTGGTGGTGAAGTCAGAATCAACACCACTTGGAAACCGGTTGAATTGGAAGGTGCCAGTGGAGCTGGTGGTTACACTCCACCAATTGGTGCTGTCAGAGTTGGTGTTTTGCAGGCTGAAGATTTACGTAACTTGGAGACTATAGGTAAAGTTGATCCATACGTCAGGTTGTTGGTGAACGGTTTCGAAAGAGCCAGAACCAATGCCTTTGATTCCACTTTAAACCCAACTTGGAACGAAACCCATTACGTGACTGTTTCATCACCAAACCAGAAATTGACCATTGAAGTCATGGATGTTGAAAGAAACTCCCCAGATCGTACCTTAGGTTCTTTTGATGTTAAGTTGTCCGATTTGATCCAAAAAGATGAGAGCGGTAACTATGTTGAGCATGTTGACACAAAACTCAGACAAGGTAAATTGATTCACAAAAAGGGTCCAAAGGGAACTGTTACTTATACTTTATCCTTCTATCCTGCATTGCCAGTAATGTCTCTCCAGGACTATAAAGAAGAAGAGGAAGAGAAAAAGAAAATAGAGGAGGAAAAACAAAGAATGGCTGAAGAAAAGAAAGCATCTGGAGAGGATGAAAAGCAGACAGGAGAAAAAATTGAAGAGGAAATTGACGAAGACGAAGACATCGAGGACGACGCATTTGGTTCGAAGTTAAGATTATCTTTGGACGAATTGATCGAATACCAATCTGGTATTTTGGTCTACTCAATAGAGAAAGCCAGTTTGAAAAAAGATGATTACTATTTACAAGTCTACTCTGGGAACCAAGGATATCCCGATTTCAGCACCAACAAGGTTGGTGTCACTGGTGATTCTGTCATTACCGAATTGGAGTACTCGCAAATACAATTCAGATTGACCAAGAAAAGAAAAGACAACAGACTTTCCAAAGCTGCAGCAGAAGCTTCTGTTCCCGCTTTGCAATTGGTTAAGAATGGTTATGGGAAACCTATGAATCTTGATCTTTCGGGCGCTAGTACTGGTACTGTTGGTATTCAATTTAGCTGGATCCCATTGGTATACAACTCAGGAATCCCACCACAAGACTCTATCAACAATTCTGGTATTTTGACTGTCGAAGTTATCAGAGCAGAAGGGTTACCATCTGCAGATAGCAATGGTAAATCTGATCCATTTATTCAAGTGTTCTTAAACACAGACAAGGACCCATTCACGAAGACCAAGACCATCAAAAGAACACTTGACCCTGTGTGGAATCACGTAGACACTGCTGAAGTCGCCAACCTTGTTGATTCGCTGTTGAAATTGGTTTGTTATGATTGGGATATGGCCGATAAGAATGATCTTCTAGGAATTGGTTATGTCAAATTAGGCGACTACGACTTTAAAGAAGGAGGAGAAATTCCTGTCACCTTGGAGACCGACGAAGGAGACCCAGCCGGTATTGCTTATATCAGTATGAGCTTCAAACCTGAGTTTATCTTGAATATCCAGAGTGGTCCTTCCTCATCCACTCATATTGGGAAAGTAGGTAACGCTGGTGCCAAAGGTGTTGGTGCTGTTGGAAAAGGTGTTGGTGCCGTTGGTAAAGGCATTGGGAAAGGATTGGAAGCAGGTATTGGAGGAGGACTTAAGGGAATCAAAAAGGGTTTCCATTTAGGTAAGTCCAGTTCCAGCTCTAGTTAGTTTGGCATAGTGTAGTTTACGAAATGAATATTGCTGTTTATTATTGTTTTCCCTTTGATTACAATTGGGAGCGCATCCCCTCCCTCCTGCTGTTTCTCTATTTTGTTTTTTTTTTTTTTCTAGCCTGTTGCCTGAGATGAGTTTGTATCAAACTTGCACCAAACGAGAGATGAAGGAAAATAGAAGAGGCAGGGAAAAAAAAAAAAAAATTTTTTTCAGATTATCCTTATTTCCCCCCTTCTCTTCCTCAACAATCCAACAACATCAAACATGGATATTTCGAAACCCGTTGGTTCAGAAATCACTTCTGTTGATTTTGGTGTGTTGTCCGATACCGAGATCAGGAAATTATCGGCCAAACAAATCACCAATCCCATCGTATTTGATAACTTGGGTCATCCCATAAATGGAGGTTTATATGATTTATCCCTTGGGGCATTCTTGAGAAACGTGTGTACCACATGTGGATTAGATGAAAAGTTCTGTCCGGGACATATGGGACATATTGAATTGCCTGTTCCAGTGTACAATCCGATGTTTTTCAACCAATTATACATATTTTTAAGAAGTGCTTGTTTGTACTGTCATAGTTTCAAACTTAACCAAGTCGAAGTTCACAAATACCAATGTAGGTTGCATTTGATTCAATATGGGTTATTGTTAGAATGTGTTGAATTGGATAATATATTCTTGGATTCCTCCAAAAAGAGTGTCGTCGATGAAGTTGATGACGAAGATGACGAAGAAGAAGATGGCTATAGTCAGAACAAATCAGTCAGCAGTAAATCTAAGAAAGAACTTATGGAACGTCGTGAAATATTTGTGAAGAACGCCATTGAAAGAGCTTTGAAAGACGGTAGAACTAGTCATAGAGGAATAATCACGGCATCAGTTGCCGAAGAAAGAAAAGCTGTCATTCATGAATTCTACAAAGCATTGTTGAGCAGACCAAAATGTCACAATTGTGGGATGTACTCACCAGGTTTTAGAAAAGACGGATTTACCAAAATTTTTGAAAACTCCTTAACTGAAAAACAAATCACTAATAACAGAGTTAGAGGTTTACAACGTCCTTCTATGATCAAAAAGAGCAACGGCAAGTCATCATCGTCAGAAGTTGCTGATTTACCAAACATCAAGCACAAAGGTGGATCCAAGTATATTTTGTCTACAGAAATTAGAAACATCTTGAGATCATTGTTTAACAAGGAACAAGCCATTTTGCAAAAATTATTCCATTCAAGACCATACCAACATGAACACGTCAGCGGTGACATTTTCTTCAAGCAGTCTATTTTAGTTCCCCCAACTAGATTCAGATTACCATCCAAATTGGGTGACGAAATTCACGAAAACGCTCAGAATGAATTATTATCCAACATTATCAAAACATCTGTGCTTATAAGAAACTTGAACAACCAAATCTCCAATATGTACCAAGAAAAATTGGGCGGCGAAGACAAGAAAATCATTTTCAACAGATTAATGAATGCGTTTGTCACGTTGCAGAATGATGTGAATGCCTTCATAGATTCCACCAAAAACCAGAACGCCCCCGCTGGTAAAGTACCAAACCCAGGTATCAAGCAAGCATTGGAAAAGAAAGAAGGTTTGTTCAGAAAACATATGATGGGTAAGAGAGTCAATTATGCTGCCCGTTCTGTCATTTCCCCTGATCCTAATTTGGAAACTAATGAAATTGGTGTTCCACCAGTTTTTGCCACCAAGTTGACGTACCCAGAACCAGTGACCTCATACAATGCAGCTGAATTGAGACAAGCTGTGATCAATGGTCCTGACACTTGGCCAGGTGCTATCCAAATCCAAAACCAAGATGGGTCTTTGATTTCCTTGGTTGGTATGACTTTGGAACAGCGTAAGGCTCTTGCCAACCAGTTGTTGACTCCAACCACAGGTGACTCTGTGGTGGGTAAGAAGGTTTACAGACACATTAAGAACAACGATGTTGTCATTATGAATCGTCAACCTACTTTGCATAAAGCATCCATGATGGGTCATAAAGTCAGAGTCTTGCCTGGAGAAAAAACCTTGAGATTGCATTATGCCAACACTGGTGCTTATAATGCTGATTTCGATGGTGATGAAATGAATATGCATTTCCCACAGAATGAAAATGCCAGAGCTGAAGCTTTGAATTTAGCCAATACTGACAGTCAATACTTGACCCCAACTTCTGGTTCTCCATTGAGAGGTTTGATTCAAGATCATATTTCTGCTGGTGTTTGGTTAACCAGTAAGGACACTTTCTTCACTAGAGAAATTTATCAACAATTAATTTATGGTTGTATCAGACCAGAAGATGGACACACCACTAGAAACAGAATCATCACTGTGCCACCTGCTATTTACAAGCCACAAATGTTGTGGACTGGTAAACAAGTCATCACCACCATCTTGTTAAACATCAAACCTGATAACGTTCCTGGTGTTAACTTGGTTTCTAAGAATAAAATCAAGAGTGATTACTGGAGTAAAGAAAGTACTGAAAACGAAGTCATCTTCAAGAATGGTGAATTGTTGTGTGGTATTTTAGATAAATCTCAATATGGTGCTTCGCAATTTGGTATCGTCCATTCATTACACGAAGTCTATGGTCCAACTGTTGCTGGCAAAGCTTTGAGTATTTTGGGTAGGTTATTCACCAATTATATCATGATGACCGCTTTTACTTGTGGTATGGATGATTTGAGATTGACAGATGAAGGTAATGCCTGGAGACAAGATATCTTGAAACAATCTGTTGATATTGGTAGAGTTGCTGCTGCAGAAGTCACCAACTTGGATGAGGACACTAAGAATAATAATAAGGAATTGTTGAGAAGATTGGAAGAGATTTTAAGAGATGATAATAAATTGGGTATTTTGGATGCCATTACCCAATCCAAAGTCAATGCCATCACCTCTCAAGTTGTTTCTAAATGTGTTCCTGACGGTACGATGAAAAGATTCCCATACAATTCTATGCAAGCGATGGCATTGTCGGGGGCCAAAGGTTCCAATGTTAATGTTTCCCAAATTATGTGTTTATTAGGACAACAGGCCTTGGAAGGTAGAAGAGTCCCAGTCATGGTTTCTGGTAAGACATTACCTTCTTTCCAACCATTTGAAACTGATGCTAGAGCTGGTGGTTATATCAAACAACGTTTCTATTCGGGTATCAGGCCACAAGAATATTACTTCCATTGTATGGCTGGTAGAGAGGGTTTGATCGATACTGCCGTTAAAACATCTAGATCTGGTTATTTGCAACGTTGTTTGACCAAACAATTAGAAGGTGTGCATGTCAGCTACGATAACTCTGTTAGAGATGCTGATGGAACGTTGATCCAATTCCTTTATGGTGGTGATGCTATTGACACTACCAAACAATCGCACATGAACCAATTCAAATTCTGCGTTGATAACTACGATGCGTTGTTGACCAAATACAACCCAGGTGATATGATTGAAAACATCGACACTGACGAAGCATTATCTTACTCCAAGAAGGTGCGTAAATCATTGAAAAAGCAAAAGGACCTACCACATTACGAACAGCTTATCAAATATGATCCAGTGTTGAATGTTTACAACCCAGCTAAGTACTTGGGTTCTGTTTCCGAAAAATTCCAAGAAAAACTTGATGAATATGCTGCGAAGAACCCAACTGTTTTTGCTCAATCTAAGGAAGAAGCTAAAACTACTGGTAAGTTGACGGAAAAGAAATTCAGAGCCTTAATGCAATTGAAATATATGAGATCGTTGATCAACCCAGGTGAAGCCGTTGGTATTATTGCTTCTCAATCTATTGGTGAACCATCTACACAAATGACTTTGAATACTTTCCATTTCGCTGGTCACGGTGCAGCTAACGTTACGTTGGGTATCCCACGTATGAGAGAAATTATTATGACTGCCTCTGCATCTATCAAGACTCCACAAATGACTTTGCCTATTTTGCTGGATGTTAATGATGCTGAAGCTGATACTTTCTGTAAATCCGTTGCCAGGGTTGTGTTGTCTGAATTTGTTGATAAAGTCATTGTGACTGAAACTACTTCCCAAGATGAAGATGGATCCAACAGTAGATCTTACGTCATCAATTTGCAATTTTACACCAAGCAAGAATACGAAAGTGAATATGATATTTCCCAAGACCAATTAGAAGATGTTATCACTGCTAATTTCTTGCGTCAATTGGAGTCTCAAATTCTCAAAGAAATTAAGAAACAAAAGAGACCAGACCACTTGCCAGCCGTTGGTAAATCTGCTGGTAAAACTGATATGGAAAGTGTTTCTGCTAAGATTCAAGAAGTTCGTGATGAACACGATGACGAAGAAGAAGTTGATGAAGATCATGATGAAGAACAAGCCAAACAAAATGTTAAACAACAGGTTTCATATGAAGGTCCAGATGACGACGAAATTGAAACCATGAAGAGAGCTGAAGAGACCAGTGATGAAGAAATGGCGGATGCTGATGGTTCTTCCAGCTCTGAATCAGAATCAGAATCAGAGAACGAAGACGAGGAGGATGTTGACATGGACAAGAGTTCAAACAAGCCTGTTGAATTGTCTCGTTCTGCTAAAGACCGTCAATTGGAAGTTATTGCTTCGCATAACATGGTTACCAAATTCAACTTCGATGATGAAAATGGTGAATGGTGTGAATTCAAATTAGAATTGAATGGTGACGAAACACAAAAATTGTTGATGGTCAACATTGTTGAAGATATTTTACGTACTGTTGTTGTTCGTGAAATTCCACACATTGGTAGATGTATACATCCAGAGCCAGATGCAAAGACTGGACAAAGAATATTAACCACCGAGGGTGTCAACTTCAGAGCCATGTGGGATCAAGAAGATTTCATCAACGTTAATGGTATCACTTCGAATGATATCTACGCCGTTTTGAAAACCTACGGTGTTGAAGCTGCTAGAAACACCATTGTGAATGAAATCTACAGAGTTTTCAATACCTATGGTATCAGTGTTTCCTCGCGTCATTTGGATTTGATTGCCGATATGATGACCAGAGAAGGTACTTATTTGGCATTTAATAGACAAGGTATTGACAGTAGTACTTCGGCATTCATGAAGATGTCGTACGAAACTACTTGTCAATTCTTAACCAAAGCTGTGTTGGATGGTGATCGTGAAGAGTTGGAATCTCCTTCTTCGAAGATTGTCATGGGTAAATTGGCCAGTGTAGGTACTGGTTCGTTCGATGTTTTTGCTCAAATGCCTAGACTTTAATTTTTCAGGGGGGAAGCAAAGAAAAAAGGTATAACAGAGTGTGTAATATAGATTAAATAGATGGTATTCTTATATACTAAAAAAAAAAATAAAAAAAAAGGATAAATCATTGTTTTTGAAAATTTTGTGTGGTTGATGGTATTTTTTAAAAAAGTTTGTAGTTAATTTGCTACAATTTTTTTCTTTTTTTTTTTTTGCAGCAATACTTTTCTTCCCTACAATAATATATTATCCAAAAAAATTATTAATACATACATTTAAAAATTAAAAAAAAAAAAGATGATAGACTAAACTAACCTGAACTTAACTAAATTTACAATAGATATTTATATATATATGCCAAAAAGTTAATTAAAACCATTAACTAATTCTTACGAAATTCATTCAAGACCGGATATATCAGCTCAAATGCATCGTAAATTTCTTCCCTTTTCTTAGCACCCGTTAAAACAATCTTCCCTGAAACAAAAATAAGTAAAACAATCTTCGGTTTCACCATTCTATAAATTAACCCTGGAAACAATTCTGGTTCGTATGAAGAGAAAGTACCATGGGCAAATGCCAAACCTTCTAATCTAATAGCAAACTTAACATCTGTGGAACCAACAATATTTTGAATCTTAAAGTCACAGAACTTTGCATTAAAACCCAATTTCTGAATGATTCTGGCGTACTTTCTTGAAGCCAACTTGGAGTCGTCTTCTGATTTGGCCCCCGTGACAACCATCTTACCCGAGGCAAAAATCAATGCGGTGGTCTTAGGATCTCTAATTCTCATGATGACAGCTGCAAATCTCTTGGGATTATATTCAGCGTTTCTAGCATGCAATGCAATTGTTTTTAAATCTAAACGACAA
This sequence comes from Candida frijolesensis, assembly GCA_030557105.1. Lineage (NCBI taxonomy): Eukaryota > Fungi > Ascomycota > Pichiomycetes > Serinales > Debaryomycetaceae > Candida > Candida frijolesensis. The sequence continues at coordinate 18,166 of JAKTVH010000059.1, read as the reverse complement.
TCTAAATTTACAGTGGCGACGATGTTCTGCAAGGTAGGCACGATCCCAGATGTTGCGCCGTCGTCATCCTCTTGTTTTGGTTCGATTACATCGGAAGGCTCCTTCTTGATTTTCACGTCACCTTCGGTTTGCAGCAGCAGGCCAGCAGTCTGTCGCAATTTGTTTTCATCTTCTTCTCCTCCATCAATACCTTTGGGGAATATCAATGAATCTGGACCAGTAAATACCTTAGCTTGAGCAGCGGTTGTTGGTAATTTCAAGGAATCCATGATATGAAAAAAAAAAAAGAATGAAATGGGAGGGGGAGGGGGGGGAAATTAACAGAAAGGAAAACTTAAAAATGCAAGATTTTGTGTATGCTTCCTATCTACTATGTTAATTCGTGTGAATTTTTTTTTTTGATCCGTTTGTGGGGGGGAGCGGGATGTGCAGAGATGTACCTGTACCAAAAAAAAAAAAAAAAAAAAAAAAAGAAAGAAATTTCAAAAATTAAAAAAGTTGCTTTTGTGCAGGAAGTAAATTTTGCAAAAAAAAAAAAAAATTGAAGGGAAATCCGCGTGCTATTTATACTCATGCAATTTGGCCGGGTAATCCAAGTTTTGAGCGTGTTTCTTTTTTTTTTCTTTTTATTTTTTTCTGTATTGGAGACTGGGGGAATGGGGTTTCGTTTATGGATGATAGGATAGTAACGCTAAAGATACTATCACATCACAGGTAAATAGAAATGTAGTATTACCATGTATTTACAGACGTATTGTGTTGTATGGTGATAGTAAGATACGTCATGGATTGTTGTTGAAGGCACAACAGTGGGGAACAAGAAATTTTTCGACATCATCGCAACTGTCTCTTCCTTTTTTTTTTTTTTGTTTGCCATCTTGTCACAGCAAGCAATTTTTTTTTTACTGTGCTTTGGCACACGACCACAACGGAATACAGCGCGTTTGCTTTCTCTCTAAATAATAATAATAATAATAATAATACATACTTGCTTTGCTAAGCTTATCAATATTGCCATAAGTCCTGTATTACGTCATGGATAAGGAAGTACTATCGCAAGAACCATTCACCAAGATAACCCCCAAGTCGAAAGGTGACGCAACAATTCGATATGTGACTTTCAATGTTAATGGGGTCAAAACAGTGTTCAACTATCACCCTTGGAACAAGTTCAACCAGGACTACAACGCGTTATTCAACCTGTTAAACGCAGATATAATAACCCTACAGGAGTTGAAATTATCGGAATCGACCCTCCTGCAAACTAGAAATATAGCGCATTTATCGGATTACAAGTCTTTCATCAGTTTGCCAGCCACAAAGAAAGGTTACAGTGGGGTGGGGTTGTTTATTCGTAACCCAACAACAGACAAGAATGCCAAACATTTAACTGTGATTAAGGCAGAGGAAGGAGTGACGGGTTGGTTGTGTTCAAGGAACGGTGACAAGCTACCTTACCGACATTTGAATGACAATATTGGTGGGTACACAGATTTCGATCAACAACTGGGTCAGTATTTGGACAGTGAAGGAAGGTGTTGTGTGGTTGAGCTAGCTGATAACACAGTTGTGTTTGCCGTTTACTGTCCTGCAAATTCCCAACGAACGTACGATGGTGAACTATTCAGACTAACGTTTATGAAAGTATTGCTAGAGAGGTGCCGAAATTTGAAGCGTATGGGGAAAAAAGTAGTTGTTTTGGGAGACATAAACATCAACCTTGATCTTATAGACAATGCCGAAGGAATAGAACTAGGAGTGAAAGATAATTTAGTCAGAAGATCACTGCTGGGTGATACTTTTGAAGCCATCAATTACGAAGAATGTGTCAAATTCAAGAGCTCCCTGGATGCAAGGATATTGCTAAACAAGTACGTCCATCGATCATTATGGCAGGATTTAACCACAGATGGCAAGGAAGAGAACAAGGAAGATAGAGGTTTGCAATTTTTATTTGACACCACTAGGTACGTTCAAGGAAGGCGAATGAAAATGTATACTGTTTGGAATACGTTGACCAACTCGCGTGAAGTAAATTACGGGTCGAGAATTGATTTGATATTGTTCAGTGACGAAACCATGGTTAGGAATATTTCCCAAGCTGATATATGGCCGTTTATTTTGGGGTCCGACCACTGTCCAGTTTTCACCGATTGTGACATCATTGAAGAAGGGAAACGTGAAGACGAAGTTTCTGAAATTCCAGGCAAGCTTTACTTTGAAGCTAAGTATCATTTTAAATTGGATAAAACTAAAGATATCACTAGTTTATTTGGCTCCAGGAAACCGAAGAAAATGACAGTCAGCAACAGCAATGCTACTTCATCATCAAGTTCAGAATCGTCTACTCCCAAACCTGAATCGACGCTGCTGGAAAGTTCACAAAAGTCTAAGTACGTTTATAAAAGCAGGAAAATCGAAAAACCAGAGAAAAAGAAACCAGTCAAATCAATAAACCAATATTTCAAATAGATTCATTCCCATGTACAATAAATAGCATATAGATTATCACTTTGTGTAAACATCAAAAAATTGAACGATAACGAACGTATTGTATTATATATAAATATACAGAAATCACGTACCAGCTTTAACTGGAACATCCACATTGGAGCATGGAAAACTCCGCACCCTTGTTTCCCTGGAGTAACCATGATTTTTCCAAATCCTTCAACTCGTCGCCCCATTTACTTTCGTCGAATGGGTTGGAACTCATCTTCTGCAACTTCTCAAGATAGCTTGTCTGTGCTCCTCGCGACTCCAGTGCTTGTTCGATCACCTGGTCCAAGATCCAGTTCCTTGGCAAAAACTTAGGGTTGTACTTAGCTGAGTCAGGAGTTGAGGCAGGGTACTGTTTGGTCTTCTGCAACAACCCGTGGTACACACCGAGCCAGTCGCTGATCTCCTTCAACAAATCGTTCTTGTGGTGTCTGAAAGTACTGAACTCGTAATCTGCCAAGAACTCCTTTTCCGCAATAGCGACAAAGTCCGGAGACTCAATGGACTTGAGATCAAGCGCTTGTAACTGCAAGAAGAAAATGTTGAAGTCTGTTTGGATCTTGAACAACACATTCAACATAGGAGTGATGACGTTGGTCATCTGCAAGTCCGGGTTGCGTGAGTCGATCAACTCATGGGACAACCCGAGTCTGTTGAAGAACGTTTCGACGTACTTCTTGGTGTAGGCGTATTGGTAGATCTCGCCACCGGTCTCAATTATCCTGGTTGCACGTTTAATTATGGCATCTTCCCATTCTTCTTTAACTGCTTCCACAAATTCTGGGTTGGCAAGGAGTTCATTGCCCGCCCCAATTAATTCTGCTAGGTCTTCACCCAATCTAGTCAAGTTCCACCACACTGCTGTGGGGACGTTTCTATAACCATATCTAGCTTCATGATCTTCAGAGTTTGGAGTATAATTAGGGTCATATTTATCCATGATTGAAAATGGTCCGAAATCGATTGTGATTCCAAGGATTGACGTGTTGTCGGTGTTCAAAACACCGTTCAAGAAACCATAACATTGGCATATCGCAGTCGTTTCGGCGTTTCTGACGATTGTCTCGAAATACATCTTGTCGTACTTTGTAAAATGTTCCATGGCCATTGCAGCATTAGAGACAACGTCGGGTTTCAATTTCACAATCCTCTCGAAATTCTGAAACTCGACTCCGTCGATAGTGAACAACTCGTTGATGACATAGTCGGCCAAATTCCTTACACCAGAACGATCACCGCGCCACCGGTATAAGTCAAACGACCCCAAACGAACCCAACTCTCAGCAAATCTGGCGACAATGGCGCATCTCTCCGCACCGTGTCTTTGCGCAATGGTACTAGGTAAATAGGTCAACGAAAGTGCTCTTGTGGATGGAACCCCGATGGCATTTAAATGTTCGGAAATGATGTATTCTCTGATCGACGATCTGAAAACAGCCTTCCCATCGGCAAACCTGGAATAGGGGGTTTTGCCAGCACCCTTCAATTGAAGTTCGTATATATCACGATTCGTACCATCGGGATACGCCTTGGGGACTTCAAACAAGTTGACCACTCTCCCGTCACCCAATTGACCTGCAAATTGACCAAATTGCCAACCGGCATATGCTTGGGCGTAGGGCATGGGGAAATTTTCCGCTTGAAACGTGGTTTTGTCTTGGTAGAACTCTCCACTGACAATCAGTTGAAACACAGGGTCTTCGGCTTCGTCTTCACGAAGTCCCAAGTCTATCAAAGCTTTGGGGTTTGCAATTAAGAATTCGTAGTCGTCGCGAGGTGTTGGTAGAACCCAGGTGAATCCACCACCAATGAGATTTCTTGGGGTATTGGTTATGTTGTCCTTGTTTGCCAATGCCGTAGCAACATCAGGGACTCTCTTGTCAGGCTGGATGAGCTTGGTGAACGTGGATGTCTTTGGTAGATCTACGAGCCTTGATGTGTGTGTCATTCTCTTGAATATGTTTAGGCGTGATTTGATCATAATTTGCAAAGAGCAACAGAAGAAGAATGCTCAGAAATATTGATCGGCTTAGTAATTCTTCGCGCAGCATAAGAAGGTCAGCCTGGAGTTAAGCGAAAAAGAAAATATCCATCATCCTTCCCCACGTTGATAAAAGGTTCACTAATTGAATGCTGATCTTCAACCAGGATTCCAAACCTCCCCTCGAAATTATGTTGGAAATTTATTCTGATGTTTACTATAAGAACTGTGATCCAAACTCCTGGAGTTGTGGTGCAATAATTCTTCCGCATAAATGGAAAGTAGATTTGTTGACAAAGTAGCGCGACAGAATTATTTATTTTATCCAAAATGCTTAATTATAGTACGAACAGATGACCTATATTCATGAAACATGATGTAAATGGTCCATACTATACAGCAAACATTATCAATATGAAGTTATGTAATCACACATTACGAACATTTAATAAAAACAGGTACCAATAATTTTTGTACGCGTCAGTGTGAACTTTTGTCTAAAAATAGCTCATGCAATTTTGTCACAGTATTGTGAATTCTTCAATGCACACAGACTGTACTGCTTTGCATCCAAAATTAATCCGCGTCGCAGCTCCCACGATAGCGAAAAAAAAAAAAAAATCAGGTATGAAAATTTTCGTCACTACTCCTTCTCCCCATTCGAAACCATTCGTATGGGCTACATTTCATTTCAGGATCAATAAATCATTCATCTGATAGGCATCACTGTTTTGCGGAAACAAAGACAAAGTTAGTATAATTTGAAATCAAACAAAGTGCGTGTTTAACAAAGATCGACCACAGCCACTTACCACAGTAACCAATCATGATCTCCAAACAAAAAATCAAACTTCTTTTAGGAGTTTTAATAATAGTTGCGACCTACCATTTGATCGTTTCATCCAATATCCAACGTAAAGATTTACAAAATGTGTTGGATTTCACGTCGTCATCAGATACAAATATTCAAGATTCCATACCAAAGGCAGCTCCCAATAGACTCGTTAGTCCACCTGACGAAGAAATTGTTCAAGCCAAACCTCAAAATGAAGCAGATACTGTTGAACACGATGGTTCAATTGCAAAGCAAAAAGCTCCCTCCGAAGCAAAACCTGATTCTGAATTGGAAAATCTCAGACCACTTGGAGAAGAGCCAGTAGACGAGGTACAAGACAGTTCGAAAGCGATTACTGAAAATGCTGGTAAAACAAAAAATACCAAGATAACAGACTATACAATCTTCTTTGACAAATTGGAGGATTTCGCCATGAAACAGCCTTCCATTAAAAAGAAATACAAGACAGAGCATGCCAAAGAATTGTTTTCCAACCATGATTCATTCTTATTCGACAAGGAGTATTTGGAGAATGTTTTGGATATTCCTCACGAGACGTACGAAGAATTGAAAGATAGTCACCTGAGATACGTAAATGAGCGTATTCCTGAATTGCTCAAGGAAGTCAAGACTTTTGGAAATTTATTACCATCTGATAAGGAATGGGATTCATATGTAGGCTCTTCTGGTTACGTCCTTGTTGGCGGGGGACGTTTCACCTGGTTATCGTTCTTGGTCATCAAACAAATCAGAGCCAATGGATCCAAATTACCAATTGAATTGTTCATAGCCACGCAAGACGACTATGAACCTCATTTCTGTGACGAAGTGTTGCCGAAATATAATGCCAGATGTAATGTTTTTGATTCGTCTTTTGCCAAGGAGTTGAACGATCGATTCAAAATTGGTGGCTACCAATACAAAATGTTGGCAATTTTAAGTTCAAGATTTGAAAATGTGTTGTATTTGGATTCCGATAACTTCCCAACTAAAGACGTTGATTATTTGTTCACCAGTGACTTGTATAAGGAAAACGAATTGCTTTTGTGGCCAGATGCATGGGCTAGAACTACCAATCCAAAATACTACACCATTGCCAATGTTGAAGTCAAGGAAAACAAGTTAAGATACTCGAAGTATGACGAAAAGCAAGCCGGAGGTAAGGATAAGTTGAAACCTTTGTCCGAATACACTTTCAAAGATTCTTGGTATCATGATTTTGAAGGTGCTCTTCCAGACCCAACTTCAGAAACTGGTATGTTGATGATCAACAAGTCTAGTCATTTGAAAACACTTTTGCTTTGCTTGTACTATAATGTGTTTGGACCTGATTACTATTACCCATTAATGACCCAGGGTTCAGCAGGTGAAGGAGACAAAGAGACGTTTATTGCTGCTGCTCATGCAATGAAAGAGCCATGGTACCAATGCGCGAAACAATTCCAATGGACCGGTTACCAATCCAAAGCTGGAAACAAGTTTGTTTCAAAGGCATTGGCTCATTATGATCCAGTTCAAGCACAGGACTTGTCAAACAACAAAGTCGACATAATTTTCATGCATCTTTCATATCCAAAGTTCTACCCAAACTGGTTAGTCGATAACCATGACCTTGTCTACGCAGATTCTAGTGAACATATACGAATGTATGGATCTGTCAACGATAACGTTGGATACGACTTTGATTTACGTGTTTTGCAGTTTTTCACAGAAGGTTTATGTCCTAATTATTACGATGCGGAAACTGGAAAGCCAATTGAGAATGTTCCAAACATTGACTTTAATAATGACTACATGGGCAACCATTTGGGATACGTTAAAGGAGAAGAGGAGAACAATATAAAAAGATGTACCGACGTGTTTATCCCACATTTGAAATGGTTGAAAGAAACCGCCAAAATTCCAACTATAGTTTCGTAATTAGTAGTAATAAGAGTAGTATTTGTTTAATTGAACAATTGTTATCAAAACAGCGATCCAATAATTCGATTTGGTCAGTCATTTGCAGTCTCTTGATTATATGGTTCAAAATTAATACAAGTCACAATGCGGGAGTTTTAATACCTTAAGTTTGTCATGTTCCAAGGTTTATGCACCAGTTAAAGTTGACGTTTGATTGCTGCACATTCATACACAATCCTATACAATTTTTTTTCTACTTCTATTTAAACGCCTTTTTAGCATCATTATAACCTTGTTGAAAGGATTGATACGCTTCCCGTTGTTGGTTTTCTTGCAACTTGGCCAATTTGGCATCAAGATGTTCGACCCCGGTTTCATATTTAGCAAGAAGACCGGGGTGTTTGGAAGATTCCCCGTGGGAGCTGTGGTGACCACTTCCAGTAGCAGTAGTTGAACCAGCGGCATAACTAGAATCACCATGACCATGATGATTGGAATCATTATGATGAGATCCACTGGTGTTTTGCTGATGATGATGGCCCAGAGTACTATCGTAACCAGCTGATGAACCATATGCACCAGATCCTTGTTGATGTTGGCCAGTTGTTCCAGAACCATAGCCAGATGTAGTAGAAGAACCATAGCCAGTATTAGAACTGGATGTGGTGCCATGATTACCAGTACCGTGACCAGAATCAGTGTTTTGAGATCCATAAGCACCAGAGCCAGATTTGTCTCCATATCCAGATGTGGAAGAAGTTCCATGGTGTTTATCAACAGTTGGTGTATCATAGGCACCGGTTTGGCCAGTGTGACCAGAACTGTATCCAGATTGGGTAGAACCAGTTTGACCATATCCTGATTTAGAATTATCATACCCAGTGCCTGATTGGGAATCAGAATAACCAGATTCTGTAGTACTACCAGCTTGGTTAGAACCATATCCAGACGAAGAATGAGAATCAGTAGTACCAGTTGTACCAGTTGTATCAGCTGCACCAGCTATATTTTTAACTCCAGTGTCATCATCTGATTTACCAGCCTGATATTGCTTGTACTTCTCCTGGGCGATGTTTGTCCCCGTCTGTCCGTCTTTACCTCCCAAGTAAGTTCCAGCTTGAGTGTTGGCTTTGTCGAAATCGTCCTTTTTGACGCCTCTGAGTTTATCCATCAAACCCATTCCTAATTATTTGGTTGAAAAATATGATTCCTTTGACAATTGAAAAACCAACAAAGGAAAAAGTTTTCCAAAAAAAAAAAGGACGAGCAAAATTTCATTGACTGAATACAGCATAGTTCTTATGGATCATTATTTAAATTTCATGCAGGGAAGATGTGAAACAGCGTGTATGGAATTTCACAATATTTATTCGTCCGCGTTTGTGGTAACAGAGTGTGGTCGTAGCCTCACTGTGGGAAACGCGCGGGTAATTGGGTCTTCTTGCATTTTTTTTATTTTGGACTTGTTCCTGTGAATCGTTCCACCGTTGCGTGGCTAAAATTGGAATCATTTTGTACAACAAGATTCAAGAAGCGAGATGGAGATTTCAAATTGTATACAACCGGTAAAGACATGTAAGAAAACACGACAAGAATTTAAGTTATCAAAGTGGTTGTTCGTAATATACCTTATTTGGAGACAAAGATTCCTGATTCAATATACCATCTGATTCTGTGGAATAAACTGTGACGGACTAATATCTCTGCAGTTTCCATGACAATCTGAGTAGTCTATCATCCACTCATACGACATTTGGCCTTATTTCAGTTCATGTACAACTGGAAATTCAACTATCTGTCAAATATCAAAATCTCGGTTATATATCCGTACATTCGTAATCTGCCAGACCACAATAACGAAATTCCGACAGCTTCTCCGTATTCATCACACACTCAACAGTATATTGTGTGGAACAACAACCCTAATCCTTTCTGTAACCAAGGTGGATTGTATCTTGAACCGTCCCAACCCATGCGCTGACATCACAAAACCAAGTGTATAACTTTTTCACAAAGGGTGCAAAATATTCACAATATGCCTTGTATTGGGGTCAAATTGAAACCATTGAATCAGATATTCATTCCAGAGGACGAATATGAGGTTTATATCACTCAAAAAGTTTATTTTGACCCTATTTGTATATGTGACCAAAAAAAAAATTTTGACAGATATTCCCCTGCGTAGACTCAAATGCCCAATTTTTTTGGGACTTTTGGAGGGTAGTCAACCCTCCGGCCTTGGTCCAGTTGCTTGCCATCCTCATGGTAAGCTGCATTAATCCCTTGGACGGCTCCCTAGATGGGAAACAGAAGGAAAGAAGTGGTGACTAGGCGCTTTTCCTACTGTAGGAAAACTATGTCAGTATTGGAACTGAATAGGTGTTATCTATGTGGGTAAAATACTCATCTGAACGGTCAGTAGATTTAAGTAGGTTGATTTGTTGATTTGTTCATTACCTTGATATGATTGATTTACTCGATTGTTCACTAACTAGATTGATGAGTCCATTAAGCTTAATGTTGATATGTTAATTGAATGGAATGATTGTATTGTGGGACTCGAACTTGTAGGCAGCTAGTTTATTAATGGGATAAAGCTGAACAATAGGAGCTTCTGTTAATGGATGAAACAATATATACTGTAGTTGTTACGATGGATTGATACGATTGTTGATGGAAACACAAGAAAGAAGAAAGAAAAAGTGTTGTAAAAAAAGTAAATTTTTTTTTGGAGAGAATTTGTTGTGGTTTCGTGGGTGTGTGTGTTTTGTTATTTTTGCAACCAAGATTTGTTGTTATTTGTATGTGTAAAAAGCGGGGAATGTTTCCATGTGTATGTTTTTTTATTGCAAACATTCAGTTACATAAGAATACAGCATATAATGAACGAATTGCAAAATGTTTTGAAAATCTTTCTTAAGTATAATGCTACTAATAGTTTTTTTCCTCTCTAAGTGTTTCTCCACAAGTTTTACAACCTGTATTGTTGATAATGGTAATTTGTGGATTATAGTGTACAAACTCAATCTACCCATACTGTTTTTTTTTCTCTTCCAATCCAGGAAGCTGTTGATGGTGTGTTGAAGAAATTCAAAGCATTATCAGAGTGCTACTTAATTCAATTACAAATTGTTGATTTCAATTGAAGGTCAACTATTCCAATTAAAAATGCCTAGATGCACAAAAACCAGAACTTCATAACCATAGTAATGATTGTGGTGCGATTTGGTAGGTCCACTGAGAATTCTATTCAGAAATTACAAAGTCTTCTGCCATGTAATAGGTCGAACTTAATCTAGTCCAAAGCAGTGTAAATAGGATTATCATGAATATAATTATAAGAGGACAGTAGTGCTTCTATTGAACTACCCACGGATATTACTTTCGGACATTATTGCTGTCTCCCTAAAAAAAGTGGTTGCTCGGTATTTTTTTTTTTTTTCATTGTCAGTTAAATCACCTTATGTGCACTATGACGTTCTAGGTGCATTACGTAATACACAGAAAAAGTTTTCGTCTGAAATTGATATAAATAGAACACCACCTCCCCACCAACCCCGTTTCCACAACCTTTGCTGTTGTCAACTTAACTTTCACCCTGACCAAGAAATTACCACAGTTTCTAACAGTTGACTGTATAAAACTCAATCGCTACTCGACAAGTAGACAATTTAACAAATGACATTGGCTAAGCATTGGAATTACAATAAGGACGAAGACATAGTAGTCACGCAATTGCGAGGATTGACTGCCTCCAACCCGTATGTCAACTTAATTCCCACTGAGAAAGTCGTATACAACCCCCATTCCGACACATCAAAGAAAATCGCCATTATAAGTGGTGGAGGAGCAGGACATGAACCATTACATGGTGGGTTTGTGGGGGAAAATCTTCTTGATGCGGCAGTCAGTGGTGCTATCTTTGCCAGTCCCTCCACGAAACAAATCATGGCTGCCATAAAAACCAAATCAGATAAAACAAAGGGAACTATTATTGTGGTTAAGAATTATACTGGAGATATTTTGCATTTTGGTTTGGTTGCCGAAAGGGCTAAAAGTGAAGGATATGACGTGGAAATGGTTGTTGTTAGTGATGATGTTGCTGTGGGCAGAGAGCAAAATAAAATGGTGGGTAGAAGAGGATTGGCCGGTACTGCATTGATTCATAAAATTTTGGGGGCTGCTTCAAGTACCCGAAGTGAACGTAGTTTGAAGGAATTGAGTCAATTGGGACATTCGGTCAACAAAAATTTGGTAACTTTGGCTGCTAGTTTGGACCGTACTTCCATTCCAGGTGGATCAGAAGGAGAAGAAGAAGGGGAAGGAGTTGAATTTACTGGCCAAAACGAAGCGGAATTGGGATTGGGTATTCATAATGAACCCGGTGTGAAAATTAGTCCAATTCCAAATATTGATGAATTAATCAAGAACATGTTCCATCAATTGTTGTCACCAGAAGATAAAGATCGTCATTATGTTGATTTCGACTTGGATAATGATGAATACATATTGTTGGTTAATAACATTGGCGGTACTTCTTCGTTTGAATTATTTGCCGTCACAGAACATGTTTTAAAAAACTTGCCATTAAAGAAAAAACCAACGAGAATCTATGTCAGTGATTTTGTCACTTCATTCAATGCTCCAGGATTTTCTATCACTTTATTGAATTTATCCAATTTGGAGAAAGAAGATATTCCATATAATTCCAAAGACATTTTAGAGTTCTTGGACACCCCAACTAATGCTCCAGGTTGGAAACCAAAGGTATTTGATAGCAAAACTTGGGATGCTAGTAATGACGAGCGAGAAATACCATCACCAATGACCAATGCTGGCGTCGCTAAATCAAACCTTAAAATAGATGGGGCCGGATTTGAAGCTAAGTTAGTCAATGCGTTGAAGGTGCTATTACTGGAAGAACCAAAAATCACCCATTATGACACCATTGTTGGTGATGGTGACTGTGGGACCACTTTAGCTAATGGTGCCAATTCTATATTAAAAGCATTGAAAGAGGATAAAGAATTTAAAGACAATTTGTCTGATCCAGTAGCTACTATTTCCCGTATCACCGAGTTGGTAGAAGATAGCATGGGTGGAACTTCAGGTGGTCTTTACTCCATATACTTAACTGCATTAGCCAAACAATTGAAGGCCTTGTCTGAGGTTAACAACAAATCTGTCAGTGAAGCCTTATACCATGCATTACATGATGGATTATTTAAGTACACCAGAGCTAGAGTTGGTGGAAGAACTTTGGTTGATACCTTAGAGCCATTTGTTGATACCTTGTATGAAACTAAAGGCGATTTGACCAAAGCTGTAGAAGCAGCAAAGAAAGGTTGCAAGGATACTGTAAATATGCATGCCTCGTTTGGTAGAGCTAGTTACGTGAATGAAGAGGAGTTCAAAGTAGAAGGTGGTATTCCTGATCCTGGTGCCGTTGGAGTCTTGGCTTTGATTGAAGGGTTCACCAAAGATTTGTAATAGCGATGAATAGTACACATGCTTGTTTATACATATCAGTGGTTATATGCTTGGTTTAAGTTGAATGTACGTGTAATTATAGTGGTTACAGCAAGTTTCTATAGTGGTTATTGGTGGTCGAATTTTTTTGTGTTTTTTTTTTTTTTTTTGCAGTCGTATTATAAACAACCACCAGTATTTATAGTCCGAAATTTCCATGATTCATCAAAAGAATAAACAACACTTCTCCACTTTTCAAACATCGTTATATTATGAATTTAGATCCAGTTCAAATCCCTGAAAATAATTTCTTTGAAGCCATAGTCATTGGAGGTGGTACATGTGGCTTATCAATCCTGGCACGATTATTAGAATCCCACCCAGGTTCCTTATTCACCGAAGATGAACATCAACGATTCCACTGGCTCAAGCAGCGAGGTCACAAAGTGAATCTTATCAATTCCAAACACAATAACTATTCCTATAAGAAGAATTTCGAATCCAAAGATATTTTAATCCTTGATGCATTGGGTGATAAGCTCATGACTGGTTGGGAATCACAATTTGCCGCATGTCAGATTCCACATTTAAGGTCTCCCATGTTCTTCCATGTCGATCCAGTGAATATTGATGGAATGGTTAGTTTTGCCCATTTGAACGGTAGAAATAAGGAATTGATGGAGATTGGGAATGTGGTTGGTAAGGAATATTCCAAGCATCAACAGAAAAGAATCATGGAAAAGAAGAACAAAAAAAAGAAACTTGACCAAGGTGAGGTCAGAACAAACAAGAACCATGACGCTCCTGGGATTGTTGAGATAAATATGAGAGACTGGAGAGATTATTATCGTCCATCAACAAAGTTATTCTGGGATTATTGCCAAGAAGTGATTGAAAGATATGACCTTGCACAAAGAATCAAGCACGATGAAGTGGTGTCTGTTGATTATAAATTGATCCAACTGGGAGAATCTATCGGTAAAGGACTAGTTCTCACTACTAAAAATGGTCATGTCTATGGATGCAAAATCGGAATTGTTGCTTCTGGACATAGAGGAGATATAAACTACCCCGTGCAACCATTCATCAATCCCCACTTCCCAGAATCAAGTTGTCATACTACTCATTTATTCAACAAGCAAGTTTCGTTCTTACAAGATTTATATTTCAAGAACCCTAAAAGGAAGAAAATTGCCATAGTTGGAGGTGGATTGACGTCTGCCCAACTAGCTTATGTGGCTGCACAAGATCCCAATGTTGTTTCGATTAATTTACTTTTCCGGTCTGGGATCAAGATCAAACATTTTGATTTCCATTTGGATTGGGTGACAAAATACAGAAACGTCAAGAAATCGGCGTTTTATATCCTTGATACCGATGAAGAGAAATTCCAAATGGTCAATGATGCTAGAGAAGGAGGTTCCATCAATCCCGAATATTACAAGAAATTACTCAAGCTCAAAAAGTCCAATCGGGTCAATTGGATGATCAAGACAAAAATAACCCATCAAGTATGGAACGAAGACAACAGGTCATGGGATTTAGAAGTCATGAATAGTGAAACTGGAGAAACCACCAAGTTGGATGATATCGATTACATTTATTTCGCAACTGGGATAACTGCAAACATCGACCATTTGGATTTCTTAAAACCGATGATGTCGGAAAATCCAATTGATACTGTTGGTGGGCTCCCATGTTTAACCGATAATTTACAATGGAATAAAGAAGTTCCTTTGTTTATGTTGGGCAAAAATGCTGCGTTGAGAATGGGTCCAACTTCGGCAAATTTAGATGGAGCCAGATTAGGTGCCGAGAGAATCGGATGGTATTTGCAAGATCAAAAACAAGGAGGGGTGTTTGATTGGAGCCCTGTGAAGTTTGTTGCCGAAGGTGAAGAGGAAGAACGAATGGAAAAAGATGATGACGAAGTGACAAATTCCACGTATGAAACTAGGTTAAAATTAGCAAGTGGCCAATTAAATTGGTATACATTGCTTGAAAGTTCATAAAATATATCCAAAAAATAAAACAAAATGAATTAAATAAATAAATAACTAAATGTACATAATAATTACAATAAATGCTTCTTTTTGTATGTGTGTGTGTGTGTGTAGACCTGGCTACTAATATGCAACAAGATCTTCGCTATCGTTTTCATCGTCAATGACTTCATTGTTCTGTCTCTTGGCCCATACTTTGCGTATTCTCTTTAATGCAATAGTAGCACCTCCAGAACCCACTTGTGACAGAATCTCAAAGAATCGGGATATTGGTTCATAACATGCAACACAGGTTAGGTTCTCTGCGCAGACAAATATTGGCCATTGCAACATCATCAATGCATTTTTAATGGTGTATTCAGGAATTAAATCATTTGGAAAGTTTTTCAAATATCCCACAAATTGGCAAATCGATTTACTTAATAGTTGGACTTGTGGGCTGTCAAAACTTTCATCGAAACATTTCTCCAAAATAGTGGTCATTCCTGCCATCACGTAGGCTTGGTGACATACGTCCATCCAGGATATCGTTAATCCACTTATATTGTCGACCAATTTTCCCTCAATTGGTGTGACGGTAGGGAAAACTCCCCGCTTGTCAATGAATTCAATTTCAGATTGCTTTTGAAAATCAGAAAACAATTTAATATATTCAAGTGAATCTTGTGAATCAAGTTTTCCGTCACGGAATCGGTTTAAAATCTTCATTAACCTTCCAAATAGTTCATAGCAATCATGATGATAACCACCCAATATGTTAAATCCATTATCGAGCACAATCCCCAATTCTTTCAAAACTTGAACTTCATATTCGTCATTGCAGCTGATCAATTCGTCAATTTCTTGATCAGACTGTAATGTACCGCCTTTGTTTGAACTTATTCCTGCAAGGATCTCAATAGTGACGAACCAGATCTTGCAAAAGATAAAAATCTTTGAGTTTTTCCTCCTTGGCAGAGAGCTTTTCAATAATAAATCTTTTGCTCCCTTTAAATGCGGTCTCCAATCTTGTTTCAAATTCGATGCGTTGCCGATAGTCAATAATAATACCGTTAATAATACACTTTCTATGTTTGTGGCCAATTTCTTGTCATCGGCAGCAATCGCTGGCCCCAATAATTTCAAACATTTGGAAAGGTACAAACAATATGCTTCTTCATCTTCTTTATTTTGCGTTGTGGTAAATCTTTGTCTTGCCCCGTTAGCCAACACCGCAGAAAGAACATATTTTTGGGTGGATGCGCTCTCCAATATAATATCCCTTGCTGGATTGAAGTATGAATTATTGACAGTGTCAATACTAGGAAGTGGGAGAATGATGTTAGCAAACTCATTATAGAAAGTTTCAAGATACACCTTGTTTGTGTGATTTGACACTCTGATATAATTGATTGGTAAGTTGTGAAGTCCATGTCCCTTGGGGCTACCGGACTCTCCATTTCTTGATCCACCATACTCTGAACCCCTTGAATCTCCACAACTTTTCAACGACCCTTCGTCTGTATCAATTAGTTTATTGTTGGAATCATAATTCTTGTCAAACATGATTTCCGTGACCATATTGTTGAGATCGGTAGTTAACAAATCCAAATCTGTTTGGTTGTACAATCCGTTGAAATCACCATCCAATGAATTTGGGCTAGTTTCAAATTGGGAGTTGTTAGTTGGAATAGTGTGAGGAGTTAGTGGGCTATCGGCAACCATACTGTTTGAGTCAGACGATCCAGTGGGTATGTTTGGTTTGGAGGAGTCATTCAATAAACTTGTAATTGATCCTGAGCTGCGAGGTTTGGAAATAGGAGCATTTGGTGGATATTGCACTCTTTTATTCAATTGATCAGGTGGTGGGTTTAATGTGAGTCTTGAAGTGTGTGGAGGTGGCAATAAAATGGAATTAGTGTTCCCGCTATAAAATGAAGAAGATGGTCCCAGTGCTGGTGTTGGTGCTGTCGAAGGAATGGAATGTTGATGTTCTTGTTTGACTGTTGCCAGAGCAGATGTTGGCAGTTGTTGCAATTGTGGAGGTTGCTGTGACAGCTGTTGGATAGGATAGGTGATTGGAGGTGGTGCTGGTTGGCCAGTTGGTTGAATATGATAAGGCATACTGCGTACAGCAGGTTGCTGTGCTGGTGTTACTCCAGAGACTGCCGGTTGTAGTTGGTTAGGGACGGATCCTGGGATGGGTAGAGCTTGTGGGTGCGTTGGAAAAGTACGATAATGATCCTGATATGGGTGAAGAGTAGGTGGCTGAGGTGGTTGGTTTGGGTTGCGATATTGAGGTAACGGTTGCTGCTGAGGTTGTTGTAAGTGATCATGAGTTATATTGAAGGCACCAGGACGAACGAAAGGATGTATTGGTGTAGTTAGATGTCCAGCTCCATTAGTAGGAAGAGGAGGGCTTGTTTTAATAGGGGCTCCTGTATTTAGTGGTTGGGCAAGTGGTGGTCGAGTCGTGGCAGATGCTAGTGGTGGTAGTTGGTTGGATGGAGGTGGTGGAGTCGATTGTGCATGCACATGTTGTGTGATCAGTTCTTGGTGATGATTATGATGATTATGGTGATGATGCTGTTGTTGTTGTTGCTGAGATTCGATGAGTTTCAACAAGGATTGTTTCTTTTTCAGGATTCGTAAGACTTTTTCACCTGGCTCCGGATAAGAACATTGCTTTCTCAATCGAACACACTGCCAACAAAATGGTTTCCCTTCATCACATTTGATCTTCCGTCTCTTACATTCTTTACATCCATACTTTGAGTAGATTCGTTTGGAAGACGGATTTTGCGGATGGTGGTCCAGCATTGTAGAAGTCATGCCTTTTTTTGATGATGTCAACCAATCAAAGGACTATATGCTTGTGGCAAGAAATGGTTGGATGTCAAAATGGGTTGACTTGTAGTATTGGTATCAACTAGTTGAGAGCTGACAGCAAGGAAAATGAATAAATGGTTGTATGGTTAAATGATTTCTGAATGTACCCACTCCGAACAAATAGGTAGCAAACTGGATTTATGAGTTGGTGAGGCGAATCTGACCCTGTGGAAGACAAGAAATGTGTAATGAAAGAAAGAAAAAAAAAATTAGGCGAGTTTATTTTTTATGTCAGCTTCTGTTTGAGGTGAGTATTGTTGATTTATAAACCCATCAATGACTAGGATAGGAAAAGGAAATGCAAATGCAAATGCAAATGGAACGACAAAGGGAAATGGAATATTTTCGTGGTTGGTGTATAATTTTTTTTTTTTTCCCTTCTACCGCTGTTGCTGCTGCCGCCGCTGGTACTGTTCTTGGAGGGAACTTTTTTTTTCTTTTAAGCCTTGTTTTACGAAAACTGTTTGTTGTGTTTGTATACATTACACATAGACAATCACGTAATTTACACCACATGCAGTAATAGAACGTAAGGCAGCATATATTTGACTAAGCCTAAGTTTAGTTAAGCGTAGCATAACCTTACCAAACCTGACTACGTCTGTAACT